>CCYA01000192.1:688729-702489 GCA_900000165.1 Ceraceosorus bombacis
TGCTGGATGGGCACGCAGCACGCAGTCGTGTGTAGGCTAAGCATATGCGATACCGCTCACGCATTGCCGCGATGCCTGCTGTTTGGCCCCCGACGTTCATCGCACCATGATGCGCGCGCATCGCAGGCAGCAGCAGCGACGAACCTTCCGCTCAAATGCGGGGCCGCGGGCGCCTGATATTACATAGGCGGCCTGCCTGTCGCGGTCCGCGTGACGCGTCGTCTGCGCGCCCAGCGGCGCCCACGCGCTTTTGGATGAGCCGGAGGTTTGTCCGCGACTCCGCGTAAGGGTTCCGCAGCAGCATGTGCTCTCCTTGATCGTGGCTAGACTCACGATCGTGATTGTGTTTGAGCCGAAAAGATAGATTGATTGGGCGCGAGTGTCAGAGGTCAGACTTCGCGAATGGAAGGCCTCGCGACGCGCGGCTCCTCAATCCTCGACCTGGCCCTGTGATCACTGCACGCAGGTAGTGAATGGGTCTCGATGACCAGAATGCTTCGGAGGAGAGTTCAGGTGAATCTGGAATGATACCTGTCGGGCGCTCCCAATCATCACTACACCCGCGGGCGACTGTCAGGGTTGAAGCGGGGGCCGGAATGCGCCTCACTCGGGAAGCGCGCCTGACAGCAAAACCTTCGAGACCTCGATCTATCTGCTAGTCTCAGTTGACGAGTGCAGGATTGCGAGCCGGTCCAAACTCGTGGTATATAAGTGAAAAGCGAATCGAGCGGCCGCAGCCCGACTGGTAGCTGGAGTGGACACGCAGTTGTTCTGCAGCAAAGTACGAGGCGCCCTGTGCCTTCAAGCTTCACTGATGCCGATGCGGTCCCCAACGCGCACCATCGTCTCGAGCTGCGCACAGCGAAGCGCAGCAAGGTCAGTACACAGGCAGCGAGTGTGAAAGGATGCTGCAAAACTCACAGCATTTTGCGAATTGTGAACCAAATCTTGATCGAACTTGATTTTGGCTTCGGGAGGGAAAATGGCTACGATGGTACTTCCGCCATACGCGAACCAACCAGCCTCTTCTCCTCGAGTCACGGCAGAGCCTTGAGTGGCGGCGCTCCAGCCGATCGAGCCGACGAGAAGGGCACCGATCGCGACAAAGGCTACAGTGTAGCTCTGTGCACCGCTAGGCTTCCAATCGAGTAGCAACACATCCCTCCTGTTGGCGGTGAACACATCAAAGTTCTGATTGACCGCTTGAGGATTGACGGTGTAGTACTCGCCTTTTTCGTGTCTGATAGGGCCGACCGTAGCTGGACCAACTGGATGATGATACCTGTGGTAGTCTGCCGGTGCCAAGCGGAAAATCGCCAAGGCGCTGCCTGGAGGGAAGCAGCGGTCTGCCAGATTCGCATCGCCCACGAGGTGGGCCAGAGAGAATCTTTTGCCCTTGATCCACACCTTTGTGGCACTCTCAACATTGTCAAACACTGCGATGCGACAGTCAGCTGCGCTCGAAATGATGCGGCTGTTGTCAGCATCCGCGATGGGTCTCGCATCCGATTTGAGCTTGCGATAGAAGAAGTCGTTCATTGTGCGGTATTTAGTCGGGTCGGGCTCGGCCAGCTCGGAAAGGTTGATGCTGTAGGTCTCGATGAAGTTCTTGACGTGCTGGAGCACAGCTTCGGGATCCGAGGCGTCATCGTAGATACGTCCTTGCCTGGCTGACATGCTCTCCAAGACGTCCTCGACAGAGTTGTAGCGGAGCAGGCTCGTCGCCTTTGATCCGAAGAAGAGGAGGTGCATGCCCAGGCGCACAGCTATCGGCATCGACTCAAAGATCTTTTCATTCGTGCCTCTGATGGCGATCCAATTGCCCAGATGATGCTCAGCAAAGAGATCGTCTAGCCTGCTCTGAGCCAAGCCTTCGACAGATGCCAGCTTGCTCCACCAGCTCTTGTGCTCATTTTTCGAAGTCGGCGCTGGTGTGTAAGGGCCATTATGAGCGCTGCTCCCGAGCTTATCAGAGCTGGAGTGCTGTGCGGTGTTGGAGACGAGTCCTTCGAGAGCAGATACCAGCGATTCCTGCTCTCCTTCGATCGGGGCGTGCATTCCACCTTGCGTTTCGTGACCCATCTCTGCGAGCTAAGGATGGGATATGGGATGCGCTTTTGAAAGGTGTGCGATTTGACGATAGCTCCTGCGCGATAGGCGTGGATTTTGGCACAGCAAGAGGCATGGAAATGGTGGTGCGCTTGCGGGCTTGATGCATCAGGAAGGAAAGGAGCAAGACGCACCGGCGCCACGGTAGAAGTATAAGTGACGCTCGCAACTGATTCACATTGACCATTTGCATCAGCTGCAAATATGCGCTCCCGTTTGACCTTTCAGCAGCGCTCGCATCATGGTTGCTGGGCGAGTGCGTGTGGAGGCGCGCAGATATGCATACCGTACAGGGGCGCTACCGCGCGTTGCCGTGTTTCGCCGCGGCTCGATGCATGGAACTCCGATGCTCGCGATATCGATCACTCGCGGTGATGGCGGGCCGATATGCAGTCGCAGCCATCCGTGATTCTTGATCCAGATTGTGATTCATGATTGTTATGATTCAGTCCAGCTGTGCAGTGGCTGGCCAGAGCATATCACAACAAGTCACAGCTAGTGAAGCGTCCTTGATGCTGGCGATCACCTCAATGGTCCGATCCAGGCGTTGCACGCTCGAGACGTGACCGTCCGTCCGGCTTCTACGAGCAGCCGTGACCTCAGAGAGCGCGATGCAATGACTAGTCTCGGAGGCATCCACTCTCTTGATCCGTGACTGAAGCACGATGAGCGACACGATGGATCGATCGTGATCACGAGTCTTATTGAGTCATGATACGGAATCAACTCTTACAGACCGTGCGCGTCAGACACTCAACGCCGGCACGGGTGCAGCAGATCCAGCATATACACACACAGTCGTGAATCATATATACCCACTCCGACTCGCTGACACAAATTTGAATATGTCGCTGCGGCGAAACAGAATTGCGTGCGGGTGCAGAATCCTCATCAGTTCCAGATGCGCTCGACTGCCGCGCGCGGGGGTGACGCCATCGATTATCAATCATTGCTCTCCAGAAACGTCCCCGCTTCGAATTTGAATCAGAAAGGCGTATATATATACATATATTGATTCATTCGATCCTCGTTCAGATGGCTCGCGAGCAGTCAATTGAAGCCTAGCTGCTGTACGAGCATGATGCAACCACGTGAGTAATTCGTGTGTAGAGTCACGAATAGATACGCAGAGGCGAAATCTGCATGGGCCTTAAGCAGTCTGAGTCCGCATACTCTTGACTCAGCCTTTGCGTGATGCTGATGGCTGATGCCAAAGTTTCATTCATCTTGGACGGGCACGACTCAGTGACTCGCGGATGTCAGGAAGGTCATTCGTGACCAGCTGCGACTGCTGTTGTAGTCGCAAGTCAATCCACCTGGGCTCACGTCGCTCTGTGCCAGCATCCACTTGGACGACCAGTTCGGCCCAGTAGCTTGATCGCAAATCCACCACCTCCAGCTGTAAAGACGTTCAAGAGCATTTTTGCACCTCACAAGAGCCAGCCATGCCTCGCCACGAGAGCAACAGCTCCCTCGGGAGTTCCGGACCCTCGCAAGAGGGCTTTTCGTTGAATTTTGGGTGAGCATATGGCAATAGCCAGGACGGGGTATTTCAAGCCTTGCTGTAGTAGCGAGGTACCGACATCAGCGACGCCAGCACGAGCTCTCCATTCAGCGCACACCTGACCACTGACGTCGAGCACGGACCACACATCATCACCCCCTCCTTCGCTGCATGTGCCCACCTTCGCTTGCGTCCTCGCACCAGCGCTGATACTCAGGACATGGAAAATCGCAGGCAGATGATCCTCGATGGATTCATGCAAGCATACGCCGTCAAGTCAGCCAAAGAAGCGGAGGCATGCAAGCGCCAAATCAGCAAAGTGTTTCGGGAGTGCAACAGTCGCACGGACGCTCTGGAGCGCAAGGCAACAAGCAAGCGGTATGTATGCTAGAAAGGTCGCCTCTTCTTAGCTTTGAATGACGAAGTATGGTGCACTTTGCAGCGATGATGCTCTCGCTGATGTCCAGGCATCTTTGGACGCTACCGAGCAGAATGAAATGGGCGGATATATGCGCTTGTTTGAAGAGGTTCAGCGAGTGAGTAGTTGGTGTTGGCTGTCACCGTGCCCGCGAGATCCGATCTTGATGGCTGCTCATGTTCACAGGAGCTCGAGCACAAGTATCAAGGGATCGCCCACGTCGCCGACGAGCTTGAAGGCGCACAGCAATCGACTGAGCTCCAGGCCGCTCGAAGCATGTGTACGTCTAGCTTGACGTTGCCGGACTTGATGCGCATCGCTCCTCATTCGTCAAATCCTTTTCATCCAGACGAGCAGCGCCCAAAGATGATGGTCCGCTGGCGTCGCGAGCTTGTCCGAGAGCATCGCAACAAGCAGACCTCGCGCTCTGCTCAGCAACAGGTGAGGGCGACACCCTACATGGTGTGCAGCGAACGAGCCTGCACGTGCACCTGTGTCAAAGCAGTCACGCTCACACTTGCTGAAATCTTCTCTCGCCAGGCTGTGATCAACGGAGCTGCTGTTCTAGAGCACTACAAGGCCATCCTTGGCAGCACGGTGTGTATTGACGAGCCGAGATTTCCTCAGCCTTTCGTGTTTCTTACAAATCAAATTGCGCTCGCTGAATTTGGCCTCCGCATCTTCCTGTCACCAGATGGAAGAGTAAGGAGCGCTATTTTCGGCTCGCCCCCCGCACTTCGCACCTGCACAACATCAATCAAGGTTTGCAGCGGCGCAGCAGGTACACGTTCGCTAAAGTAGCCGCGCTTGAATGTTTCTCTCTGTCCGCACTAACGACGAGAGAGTTTGCGTGTCAGGAAAATTGAGCTGCACGTCGACCGTCTTGATGGAGATCCGTGGACGCGAACATCTCAGTCTTGACTGGCATGGCGTGGCATCATCGATCATCGCCGCGAGGAGGGTAGGATTTGTGATCGTGCTCTCTCATTATATCAGTTCGCCCACGCACGAAGCTCAAGCAAGAGCTTGCTCGACACGCTTTCCTTCCACAAGTCTCCCTGCAGCGTGCAGCAGTTTCGGATGCGCTAGCGAGAAGCGGTGCGAGCGGCGCTTGAAACTGGCTCTGATTAGCGCCAATCTTGGCCGGCGAAGCGGCCGTCACCAACCACATCTTCTCTTATCCGCACGTTCTCATGTGCACGCTGCGAGCAACTTAGCGCGCAAGGGCACACAACCAAATGCGACTGAAGAGCAACAAGACCATTGCTTCTTCTCCCCAGATGCCCTGAGCCGGCATCGCTTTCCTAGACAACGAGAGCTAGCGCAGGCTCGCAGCGGAACGAGGCAGGGCCCTGAGTCCAAAGGAGCATCTGCTAGCGCCGAGAAGAACGCCCAGTCGGCATAATAACCTCAAAGCAGCGTTTGGTCAAAGCTTCTCAGTAAGCTAGTCACGAATGCTGCGACATTTGGGCTCGGCTTTGGCCAGGCGCTTTTGCCGGACAACGTCGTTTGTGTGTGTGCCTGTGTGCCTGTGTCATGTTGCTTTGTTCATTGGGTGCGTTCAATGTTGGACTGTGCAGAGAGCAGCGCAAGTATAAAGAGAGACCGATCCTTGAAAACACGAGCATATTCTCGTCCTACAAGCCCCCTCCATCGCATCTCAACTCTGACCATCTCCCTACCTTCTAGCCCTTCCCCCCAATCCTCACCCTCATCCCTCTTCGTCACGATGAAGTTCGCATTCGCTCTCGTCGCTCTGGCCGCTGTCGCCGCCGCTGCTCCTCTCGAGAAGCGCGTCTCGCCCAACTGCGGCGGCAAGTCCTTCTCCAACACCAACGTCAACCAGGCTATCAGCAACGGTGTCAACGACGCTGCTTCTTCGTCCAGCTACCCTCACACGTGAGTAGTGCGCCAGCATCGGAGCGTGGACAGATTGCACGCCACCGTTGCTTGTACTGGACAGCATGATCTGACACATTTGCCATGCTGTCCATCTCGACTCGTTCCCACTTCAGTTACAACAACTACGGTGAGTCTGCAAGGAGAGCGCTCTGGATCGCATTGCAGTCGCCTAATCTCGTCTTCCAAACTCTTCTTTGTCAACGCAGAGGGTTTCGACTTCAGCGGCGAGTGCTCTGACAGAAGCTACCAAGAGTTCCCTCTGTAAGTAGTCGATGCTGTCGAGCTGTGGTCTGCTGTACAGCCAAAAATTCATCACGCCACCTTTGCATTCCGCAGCGTCACCAAGAGCGGCGGCTACACTGGCGGTTCTCCCGGTGCTTACCGTGTCATCTACGGCACCAACACTGGCAACTTCTGCGGAGGTAAGTCTACGCCTCCGACAGTCTTGCTCGAGCGCTGCTAATCGAATCTTCTACCAATTTGTCCGTCTGCAGCCATCTACCACGCTAGCTCTGACAACTCCTTCTCTCAGTGCGACTACTGAATGCCGTCATGGCTTGGTCGTGGATACTTCCTCCTTCGACCTCTCAAAAGAGTCTGCTAGATCAGACTTGGCACCTCATGTAACTCCTCCAACCATGCATTCCTCACCTAATCACATGTCATCTCGAACTTTTCCTTTACGCTTTCGTCTGCTTCGATATGGATGTATTCGCGCGCGAAGTCTGCTTTCCGCCCTTTCGTCACTTTGCAAAGCCTCCCAGTATCCAACCCAAATCTCCGCGTGATCCTCCGCCAGCAGACAACCAGTAAGCGGACAACGCAACGATGACGGCCAGCTCCAAGAGCCCCGTGATGAGGCTTCCAGCTCCCGCAGCAATGAGCGAGGACCAAGCGAGACCGAGCAGAGAGTCCAGCGTCTGTCCGATCAGCCTCTTTGTCCGCCACGCACCGTCGATGGGGTAAGGCGCTTTGAGCGGCTGCAGAGCTGCCTCGCCTCCTGGTGCTAGCCGCGAAGGCGATGGCAATCGCAGGATTGCGGTGACCGGTTTGTGGTCGGAGTGCTAAAGCAACGCGGACAGTGTCAACACCCTGTCTTTATGGACTCATATCATGAAGAGCAGTTGTCAGACTCACAGTGTAGCTCATGATACTCCTGTACAGCTCGGTCTGTACGCCGTGAAGGGAGCTCGCATCGCTCGTCTTCTCGTCCGCTGCGGTACCCAAGCTGAGCCAAAGGATGCGATCAGTCCAGCCAGGAACGCGCTTGCCGCTTAGCTCTTGCGGCTGAGCAGGCTGAGCAGCTGCGCCTTGCGAGCTCTTTTCGTCGGCATCAATGTCACCTTGCGCGGCATTCTTGCCGCGTTTGCTTTTGTCCACTTTGAACTTGTACGTGGGACCAAAGCCAGCAGTGGGAAGGTGAGGCTCCACGAGTCCTTGAAAGACGCGAGACCCACTAGGGTGTCGGTGATCGAGAGAGAGCTGATCGTACGCTGCCAGAGTGCGCCAATCGGCTTGCTGGACTTTGCGCTTGATGTCGCTCTTCTTCAAAGCCTCGCCGTCCGCCTTCAAGTGAGCGGCAGGTTTCGTGTTGAATGCGATGCGATAGTTGAGATCACCGAACACGAAGAGATGAGAAGTGTCGTAGATGCTGTGATCTTGCTGATCGAGCGCTGTGGCCTTTTCGGCGCTCCTCTTTGCGCTGCTCTCCTTCTCCGCTTGATACTGCTTGGAGAGAGCATCAACGTCAGGATTGGCATCTCCCGCTCTTCCACCTCCTTGCGGACCGCTGGGTGAGCTGGAGGGGAGACCTTGGACAGCGTCTGGAGCAAAGACCAGTCGCTGGACGATGTTCCGCCAGTCCGCGTTCCTCTTTGCGACGTTGTGATCGTGAGCGGTAAGATGGGCGCACACAAAGGTGAGCACCTCGTCCGGTGAACCCGGTGTCGCCCCTGCTAGAACCACGCGGACTCCAGTCGCTCCCTTGTTGCCCATGAGACCCAGCAAACCAAAAGCTGCTGTGCTCGTCCTCACTTCCTTTACGCGCTGGGCGATACTGGGGGCATGTGAGCCCGCATCGACTCGTTCGCGCGCATACACGTAGAGAACGATGCTGACAAGCTGAACGCGAGCTACGAGGGCGTAGTTCTCGGGTCCGCCTCCGGGAGGATACTTGCCGTCACTTCGAGTCGTGGCGCTCTGTGGGCGAATAGCACGCCGAATGGCAGTATCGGTAGACGACAGCGCCTGCGTCGCCTTCCCAGCAAAGCCCAAGTCTAATGGCAATAGCTCCTGGAAGCCGACAGCGTAGAAGTCGGGCGCGGGTCTGCCTTCGGATGGATTGCTCGCATTGTACTGCGACGACCTCTCAGACAGCGTCGGTACCAACCATGGTGAGAGGTCTGGTGCGTAGGCTGATGTTCCCTGAAGATTGTAGTTGAAGGTGCCAATTTGCACTCGCAACGCCGAGGACATGGTGGGTGCGGGAGGGAGCTCAAAGACTCGCACTAGACCCTTTCCTCCAGCGAAGGACAAGCCGAGAAGGTTTCGTCGTGTGTGTGTGGGACCGCGGGAAGTGTATGTTTATGAATCTCCTCGGAGATGATGGAAGGCTGAGGTCAAATGGCGAGTCTAGATGGCTGGCTCGCTCGCTGGCGAAGATCTGTTTGCGGGTGCGGATGGGTGCGCTTGCTGCTGTGTGGAGCGGTCACGAGAGCCCGGCTGCGCGCCTTCCCCGCACTCGATTCACGATCGACCTTCCTCGAGCACGCGAGCAGACACAAGCGCGGACTCACGACTTGCGATGCGTCCGTCGCTTTGGCGTTCGCTTGAAAGGTCTGGCCATGTGAGTCACGTGATAGACGCAACACCAGACTTTTGACTCATGACTCACGACTCAAAACTCAAGACTCTTGACGTTGCGCCTTTCTGTTCTCCTGGTGGCGATGAATCTCAGGAAACAATTTGAATGCAAGCAACGGCAAGTTCATGAGCGAGCGCACTTTGAAGCCTTCATGCAATGCTTCTTCTGACGCTGGTGTTGGCAATGAGCATGATAATAATATTCACATTATGATGAAAGACGACGGAGGAATTTGAAATGCAACTCCGTAGGAAATCGTGTGCCCATCATCATCATCATCCAGCCGGAAACACAATTTTGCCATATCGCAGCCTTGCCCACCATCGCCCACGGTACGGTACGCTTCTCAGCCGATTTCTGCGTCCAAGGCAGCCTGAAAAGCGCGCTTCTCGACCCATACGCTCCAAGCTGCACCCACGCGGTTGGCAAGAGGTGCCAAGAGCATATCCGACGTGCACTCGGAGAAACTCCCCCTTTTTTCTTTTTCTTTTTGAAGGTACAGACTTGGCATGGCGCAGTCGGACGTCCAGCTGAAGGGGATGGGGCTCTGTACTGAACATGCAGCTCGGTGTGTAGGATGTTGCGCGCAAGCAAGCAAGCAATCAAACCTGCCCACGCTTCTGTCCGGAAGAGCAAGTCAAAGCACGAACATGAATCACGAATCGTGAATGTGTCATTGCGTGTATCGCCCCGATTCACGATCATCGAACAATTTGATTTGTGATCCGAATTCCTGTACCGTACAGCTATATACCCTCGACTCGTGACTCGCGGTGTAGCTGCGAATGACTCCTTTCCGCTGCGACATCACTGCTACTCACTGACTATACGCCCAGGTGCGTGCGCTAGCGCAGGTAGGAGGCTGTGCTGCACGACAACGAAACGGTGAATGAATGGGGTCGTTCATGAGACGTCCACGTTGTCCCGACCATCGAATCCCTGCAACACGCTCGCCGTCTTCTATGCTGTTGAAATGAGACGCGAGTCGTGTGTGTGACCGTGGAACATCCAGAAAGGTCTACATTACATACACACCCTCCCTCGATGCCGACGAGGCGATGAGGAAGGTGCACGCATGTGCACTGCACGCTCGGACGCTTGCGCCCGCAGGAACACAACGACGACCAGCGGCGCTGATGTGTTGAGTTGATTGCAGATCATAAACGAGTGACCGACCGCTCAACGACGGTCCTTCATCGCACCAACTCAAATCCTCTGCCCGTTCAGCAGGGGTCATTGCGGGGCAAGAAATCGTCCACCGCCAGCCAGCCTAGCGCGGGGCCCCCGTGGGCAACGTTTTCTCTTGGCTGTTCTTGCACTGGGCACGTGCCGCAAAGCGATGCATGGCGTGTGCTGGCTGCGTAGCTAGGGAACGATGCATATGGAGTCGCACGTCAAGCCTTGGAGTCAAGAGTCTTCTGTAGCGCAAGTCGTGAGTGCCGGCATGATGCGCTCGCTTTTTGCTTGTGGCGGGCTTTTGCACCGCCGCACTCCGTTGCTGGTCGCGCAGATGCGCGCGGAGCAGGCGGCTCGATGATGCTGGCTGGGCACAGGACAGCACAATTCCAACATCAGCATCCGCCTCCACCTACAGTCGTGGAGTCACTGAGTCAACATAGCAAAGCACCTTGGCTGCCTTTTCAAACTTCCTCGGCGCGCAGTCATCGTCTTCTGACGCTCTTCGGCTGTGCTTGAGCGCGGAACTCATCCACGATTTGAAAATTGCCCTGCATCGATCATCTGGATGGATCAAGATGCTCACAAACACACAACCATATCGTTGCTCTTCAGGTCTGCAATCGAATCGCATTTCGCCTGTCACCGCTTGGTAGCAATCACGTGAATGTGATGAGATGCTTTCTCGTCTCGATCAGCATCCTTGACCATTACATAGCTCGCTTTGAAGGCGCAAGCGAAACGTCAATTGAATGCGGAGTCCCAAATGGGTAAAGAAGTGCGAGTGCGCGTTGCTGCCTACTCGCGCGAATATGCATGCATGCCTGCGTGCAATCATCATGCTGCGAGCTGCTGCTTGATTCGTGATTCGTGATTCGTGATTGTCGGCATCAGCGCTCGATGCAGCAAGTCGGGTCTTTTCAGCCGGACCCCTCAAGCTACGCAGGCGATGGGCATGGGCATGGGCATGGAGCTCGGAGAAATTGATTGCTCGCTCGCTTGAAGTCGAGGCAGGCAGCTGTAGCGTACCGGTACAAACAGTCAGCCCGGCCTTCGGGACCCTTTGCCTGCTGCCTGCCTGCTTGCGTACTGCTTGCTGCTCGCTCGATCGCGCGATCAACTCCGACAAGCCGCTGCCATGCTTGCAAGAGGTGCGTCCGCAGTGGCTCTTGCTCCCCCATCGTGCCGTGCGTGTGCAGTCACCGTGAAGGGCGCACAGGCACAGCCTTGCTTCCTCTCGTGCATCGGCAGAACAGGTCCCTCATCTGGTCCACATTTGATGAGCTGAAGCTGGGCACGGCTGGCCTGGCCACGCTCGATGCGGCCACGAGTGGAGAGGCAGCTGCATCGTCGAATCAATGCGAATGATCGGCAACACTCTTGACTGCAGCTGCGAAAACTGGGACCTCATGCGTGCATGCATGCACGATACCGCTACAGCTTGATGAGTATGGTGTCAGCGCGCAGTGCGCGATGCCGATCGAGAGCTGGCTGGCTTCTAAAGGCGTAAAACGCAGCAGACGATGATGGCGATCGATCGCGAGCTCCAGCTGTGCCTCAGCTGATAAATCGAGAAAGTCAATTCCAAGCCATTTGATTATTCTCCTCCTTCGCATTCAACCCCTGACACCACACACCTTCTCCCCCATCTCGCATTCGCACTGTCTCCTGTCTGTCTGCGATACCTGCTTCCTCCCGTCCTGTCAAATCTCTTCTCACACAATGAAGGCAGTAGGCATCGCCACCGCCGCAGCGGCATTCGCTGCTGGTGTCTCATCCACCGCAGCATACGTCGTGCCGGGTGGAAGCTTCGAGGGGCAACCCCTGTTTGGCAAGCTGCCCAACAAGTCTTCTCAGGCACACGTCATCCGCGATGCTCCGGGCGGGAGCGTCAAGCTGCCCCTGTACACGCACAACAAGCGTGACAGGAACAATGTGGAAGAGACGAAGAAGTTTGCCATTGCTCAGGGCGAGCTTGTTCGCAAGAAGTGGGCCAAGTACACTGCTGAGGAGCAAGAAGAACGCCAGAAGCTGGGCAAGAGACAGACCATTGGTTTGACCGGCTACAGCGCTGATGTGTGAGTGTCTGGCGCGTAAAGGTTGCCGCTTGGCCCACTGCTGCTCCTCACTCACGCCGTCCGGCTTGCACCCAACCCATGCCTATTCTAGCTCTTACTATGCTCAAGTTTCCATCGGAACGCCTCCACAAAACTTTGTGACGATTTTGGATACAGGCTCTGCTGACTTTTGGGTTGCAGACTCGGAGTGCACCAACGAGCAATGTCAAGGATCCGCGCTCTTCAATACCGCAGCCAGCAGCACTTATCGTAGCAGCGACACACCCTTTCAGATTCAGTACGGCATCGGCGCCGTGCGCGGCACGCTGGCTGCAGACACGGTCTCGCTGGCCGGCTACGTCGTTCAAGACCAAACATTTGCTATCATTGATCAGCTTGCTGAGGGTACCCTGAACGCTCCAGCTTCGGCTTTGATGGGCATGGGCTTCGAGACCTTGGCTTCGAGCGCAGCCACACCATTTTGGGAGGTTTTGGCACAATCCGGCAGGCTCAGTCAGCCTCTGTTCACTTTCCAGCTGCGTCGCAACAACAACAACCCGACCGTAATCAGTGGCACCACCCTTGCAAGCCAGTTGCAGCCTGGTGGCGTCTTTACATTGGGCGAGCTTGACAGCAACCAATACACTGGCGATATCACATACACTTCCCTCACCTCTCCAGCTTACTGGACCATCCCCATCGATTCGTTCAATGTGAACGGTCAGACGACCTCGGTCTCCAGCGGCTCAAACACCGCTGCCATCGACACCGGAACAACTCTGATTGCTGGACCCGTCTCCGCCATTCGTGCTCTTTACAACCAAATTCCCAACTCGCAGGCCGTGCAGATGGATGGTGGTGGCGACTCGTTGTACTGGGTGTACCCATGCAACACCGATGTCAGCGCTGCTCTGACCTTTGGCGGCAAAACGTGGAACATCAATCCGCTCGACTTCAACTATGGCCTGTACGGCAACCGTGAGTAGCAGGGGCTGTGAACGGCTGGGATTGCGTTCATTGACGCTTCGCTCCCTCTCCTCTGCGACACAGGTGGATCTACGCAGTACTGCCTGGGAGCCTTCTTTGCCACTGACCTCGGTGGACAAGGTCCTCAATGGATTGTCGGCGATGCATTCTTAAAGAACGTCTTTTCCGTCTTTGAGTCCAACCCAGCACGCGTCGGTTTTGCCGCGCTGCGAGGTGACAATGCCCAGGCCGTCGCCACGACATCCGGAGCGATCCGGTCCGCGGGCGCAGCAGTCACTACCGTTCCTCGAGCTTCGGCCACGTCGAGCGCAACGGGTGCGCCTGGAGGCGATTTGCCCACCCAGACCAACTCCATCACTGGCATCGTTGGCGGCTCCGGTTTGCCCACCCCCGTTGCCGGCTCCGCTTCCCCAACCGGCTCGGCCAGCTTGATTTCTGGCAGCAACGCGTCCAGCGGTGGAGGCAGCGGAAACGGTGCCGGCTCACGCACTGCCACCAGTGCGACCCTCGGTGCTCTGGTCATTGGCGCCGTGGCCGGTATCGCAATGGTCCTGGCTTAGTGTGGGCCTTTGACGCCATCCCTGCACGTCCGCCTGACCTTTTTGCGATCTCCTTGCACCCCACCTTTTGATTCTTTGTGATTGGAACATTAGCCATCTCTCCCTGGACTGTATGGATTTGCACATGTTCGAACTTCACGCCAGTCTTCACGTATAATGACGATGCAATGTACATTTTTTGATT
>CCYA01000192.1:745054-756130 GCA_900000165.1 Ceraceosorus bombacis
CCGTAGTCGCGCGCTTTCGCTGCTGTTGTCCGTGCGCGACACCGTCCTTGTGAGACCTCGGCTCCATAGGCGGGCGTTGACCGCCAGGAGAGCGCATTTGGTCGTGCACTTGGTTGACTGGCCAAGATCCTTGACCGTCTCGAATCTCAAGTGTGTCGTGCTCAAAGGCATCGCCATGCATGATGTTGTATTGAGACGCCGAGCCAATCGCAAGGTTGTGGTACGTGCCTTGCGTTGGTCCTTTTTGTGCCAAGTGGTTCCCATTGCGGTCTAGAGCTGGTTGTATGCTTAAGAGCTGATGCCCGGAGCTGTGGCCGATCCTGCTTACCGGCTCGCAAGCCTTCGCGCGAGCTCTGAGCACCTGAATGTTGGACGTGAGATTGGTCACCATAGTGGTGGTGTAGGCCTCGAACTCGAACAGACGCGCCTCAAGCAGATCAGCGTATCGACTCGCGGCCTTAAATTCGACATGCTTGCGAGCGTTTTGCAGGGTGTCAGACAACTGACTATCGTCGCGCACCGCGATGATCTTGGCATGAGAAGTGACGAGCGGCAACAAGAGTGGATATTGGTGCAAGAACGAGTCGACGTCTTCGTCCACGACACTTTCTGCCACCGATTCGTCGTGCGGCTTGTAGATGTCGCGGAGCGCCTGGCGAAGCAAAGCCACGTGAATGCCAGCAATATGATCGACGTCGTGAGGCGCCCGAGGTCGGTGGTGCCCTGCTTGAGATCGCACGCGTTGCTCAAGTGCACCTCCGTCTCCTACCGGCGCCATCGTCTGGCCGTGCTGACTTTCTGGACGACTGTGCCAGCGCATTTTTGGCGGTTTGGAGCCTTGACGCCACGCATTATACATCAAGACTTCGGGTCCTGTCATTGTACTTTTGGCAAGCTCGAAAGCGTCGATGAAGTTGCCCTCCGAGTCTTTGAGCCGGCCGATGGCTGCAGCGATTGATCCGCCACTCAGCTGGATGCCACGGGATTAGCATTCAGACTCTGTCAAGACAGCTCGTATGAATGGTGCTCACCACAATCTTTGCGGCAGCGTCTGCGATCTTGAAGATTTCGCCCATGTTGTCGTGCTCTGTGATGGATCTGCGCACGCATGGTCGATCAGTTCGAGCACGCAAGCCTACTTTTGATGCATACAACTGCTCTCACCTGGCGAGTGCATCACTCTGCGTCTCATTGTAGCTAAAGCGTTCGTTCTTTTGCAGACACAGAAAGAGGACACTGATCAGCCTGGGAAAATGGGTAGAGGAGTGATCGAGAACTCACGTGGCAAAACAGTTGTTCCAAGGTAGGCTTCGCCGCCTGCACTTCACCGACAGGATGATCAGCATGATGTGAAGACCCGGCCTCGCGGTTCGAAATGTGCGTCGGCATATTGGACAAGGTCAGCGTGTATCACTGCGGCTCGACGCGGAAGAGGCAGAGCTTGCACTACTGAGCCAAGCGATAGTGTGAGGAGAGGTGATCTGAAGGAAGCAGGACAAGAGGCTGCGGGACGGGGACGGGGACGGGTGTGAGCTGACAAGGAGCAGATGGGATCAGCGGAGAGGCGTCGTCTCTGCCCTGCCTGCCCGAGTCTGATTCCTACAGCAAGGGCGATTCGATCCCACTGCGTACTGCCGATTCGTGATTGTTGTCTTGAGCGTGCGACGGTACCCAGCTCGCTGGCGGTCGATGCCTATAGCCAGGACTTTTGCATTGCAAATGGACGCTCTTGCTGTAATCCAGCTGCATGGCTTGACGACCGCGACCAGCATGCATCGTCGTCTTAATCACGCGCGGTCATCTGCGCGTGGGCGCCGCCTGCTGCTGGTATCGCTGATGGTCGCGCGCGGGAGCGATGAGGATCGAGAGTGTGTGTGTGCGTATTTAATACACACACACACACTCACACACATACATATATATATGTGTCAGCACAGTTCCCAATTTGTCTCACCTGAGTCACGAAGCAGCATGTCCACGGCACACGCGTGCACGGTATACCATGCAGCAGAGATGAGCAGACACAGCGCGTGCATGGCAATCAGAATCACGAACGGTGAACCGCGAAGGCGCGGTGTCCTCGTTATTGAAGATGGTTGCTCCAGTCCGATGCATACATGCGCCTATCCCTGCTTGAAGCGCGTGTTGTCGTCCCATCCCCATGCTGGCAGAGCTCAGACTCCAGGCGCTGTTCGTGCTGCATGCTGAGGACCTTGCGATCGTTAATCTTGCGTCACACGCGGCATGTGATGTGTTTTGGATGGATGGAAGTAGACAACGGCGTCTTCGAACCGTTCGTGCACCGCATGCGTACACCGACCGCGTCACGCGCACGCCGATGAATCAGAGATGAGCGAGCGAGGCACGATCGAGTGACGCGAAGTCCGTGCGCACGGATCGCCTCAGCAGGCAAACGATCCAGGTCCGCGCGTTTCGCTCCATTCAACGATGGCCTGTAAATTCAGCATCACTCGTGGTTGACCTCCTAGCTACCCATCCATCTGTAGCGCGCAGCCTCGTGTCAGACCGAATGCTCGACTGATCGGTCGTCGCACTCGCGACTTTCATCTGCACTCACGCAAGCTCTCGTCCGCGTCTCGCATTTGGCTGGCCGGGCTAGGTCTGAGCACGAGTCACCCTGAGGTAGTCTCCCGAAAGGGCTCAACAACACGAGGCCTCTGGGAACCGGCTTCGGGCACAAGCTGAGCAGATCGACACCTGGCGCAACATGCCAGAGTCGGATGCTCAGTCCACCTTTATTGGCGTCGCCATCTGTCTTTGCGCAAATGTCGTCATCTCGCTTGCACTCAACTGTCAGAAGCTGGCCCATGTCAGGATTCAGCAGGATGGCGAACACGATGCGGACCAGGGCGCAACTTCCTCCAGGTCAAGGCAAGGTACGGAATACCAATCAGACTCTGAGCTCGAGAACGGAGGAGATGGGGGAGATGCAGGGGGCGCTCGGGATGTGCTGGGTGTAGTGGTGGTGATGGAACGAGAAAGAGCAAAGCGGACTGCTCAGCGCGAGCACCTTCCGCTCTTGGCCCCGACCAACGCTGAGAACGGGTCAGGCACGCTGGACTATGGCAGCAGCGGGTCACAAGGCGGCACCCAGACAAGCTCCGAGCGTTCCTCGCCGAATGAGAGCAGATCGCGCTCATCAGCTTCACCGACAAAGCCCAGAAAGAAACGCCGCTCAGACTCGAGTGACGTCGATGCTCAGCCCCACTGTGAGCACGATCATGATCAGCAAGGTCCCACCACAGACTATCTACGCAGCAAACTTTGGTGGCTGGGTATGGGGCTGATGGTTCTGGGAGAGAGCGGCAACTTCCTGTGTAAGTTTCAAGCGCTCCCGCTTCTTATCCTGGCGCGGTGCTCGGGACCATTCTCATCGCACGCGTTTGCATGCTGCTGACGACTGGCAATGTCCGCATCCATCAGCATACGGATTTGCTCCAGCATCTTTGGTAGCGCCTCTCGGAGCTGTTGCGCTGCTTTCGAACGTCATTATTTCGCCCATCTTGTTGCACGAACGGTTCAGACCGAGCGACCTGATCGGTATCGCCTTTGCAATTCTGGGCAGTGTTACCGTCGTCTTTGCATCAAAAGACAGGGACGTGCGGCTGGGCCCAGATCAGCTTTGGGACGCCATGAAGCGCTTGGAATTTGTCATCTACTCTGCGATCGCGTGTGGATCTGGCGCGCTTCTAGCTTGGCTGAGCACCACTCGATGGGCAGACAAATTGGTTTTGATCGACGTTGGTGTCTGCGCCATATTCGGTGAGCGGCTTGCGGTGTCCGAGCCTTCCAAACTACAGTCGAGGCGCACGCACGCTCACTCCTGCTTGAGCCCTTTCGCAATGCAGGCGGCTTTACGGTGCTCAGTACAAAGTCACTATCCGGGCTGCTCTCTGGCGGACCTCCGTTCGAGCTGCTCAAGTACCCTATCACTTACGGGCTGATCGCGGTGCTAGCGGGCACAGCGGTTCTGCAACTGACATATCTGAATCGGGCGTTGCAACGCTTTGATTCGCGAGAAGTCATTGTGAGTGCATCCATTTGCTTCTAACGCGGCCCGTGCTCACGTCCAGTCTGCTCGACAACCTTCACAGCCTTCACAATACGTGCTCTTTACGCTGTCCGCCATCACTGGAGCAGCGATTCTCTTCAGGGATTTTGAAGACGTGGACGCGCACAGACTCATCAACTTCTTGTTCGGAGTTCTCTGCCTCTTCAGTGGGGTGTTCCTTCTTACTCGGCAATCTTCCGACGCGCAACAGACGGACGAAGAGGTGCAATCCGAGCAGCAGCATGCAGGCGACCAGCCCACTTTTGTCAACTCTGTTGCGCCAGATCAGGCTGCGCTACTGCTACCCACAGTGCAGGAGGATGGAGATGATGCGGAGCGTCCTGCCCACGTGCAGTACGCCACTCCCCTCGCGGCAGCTCGCGGCAGGCCTGTTCGTCCTAGCTTGGTCGGCGCGGCCACCACTGGCACCAATCTACCTGCCATCTCGAGTTCTGCTGGGCTGTTTGGAACCAGTTTCACCTCCATCTCTGGCGGTCTGGCCGGGAACGCTGCTCGAACGCCTAGGCGGAGCATCGTTGGGCTGGCCCCGGCGTCTGCGTCTCTGAGCCAAGGCACCTACCTCTTGTTGGCAGCGGGCACCTCACCAAGCGCAGCAGGGCTTGCTCAAGCGCGCCAGGCACCCAGCACGGTGAGGCCCAGAAGGTCCCGCAGTCTGAGCCAGCCTAGCACTCCCACCAGAAGTCGCAGCGCTCGAAGTTCTCTCGGTCCGCATGCTATCCACGGCCTCGCTGCGAGAGATTCGACGAGCTCTGCTACTGAACAAAGCGGCTCGAGAAGGACTTCGGGCGACTTGGGAGGCGCTACTCCTCGTCCTGTTTCCTACATCGATAGGACAGGGACTGCACGCGAGGACCAAAGCGACGCAGGGAACCTGACGGAGGAATAGCAAGAACTCCTCTGGGATGTGGTCTCGAGAGACTTTGCATGATACCGTTCGTTGATGAGACGACAATGATAGCCTATTTACAAGCTTGAGCGGTGTAGCGTAGCGCCTTTGTTCCTCGGCTGGCAGGACTTGACGCTTTAGTGGTAGTCGTAAAAGGTGGGGGATGCATGAGTGCTGAGTGTGCTGTTTGGCGCGCCACACGAGAGTCGCAACAGTGCCGGCATCGGCCTCTCGGCTCAACCGATGCGCACGGCGGGATTGCGCATTCAAGATTCGCGACTCTCTGCTGAGTGGGACGCGAGAGCGCGAACTGAGCTATAGCTGCTGCGCTCAAATGATGCTCGCGATTTTCACGAAGCTCCGGATGCAACTTGGCACGCGCATCTTAGTGAATATGATATCTCGGTACCTACTCACACAGCAGTGTACATGTACATGTGCGGTCTACTTGACCCGACGACTTTGCATGTTTACTTGTCACCTGTGACATCGCGCCAACCTACGTACCATCATGGATCCCGTCTTGGTCGCGCTTAGCGGCTCTCGGTCCCCAGCCTGAGATCATTTATCCCTGAGATCGTCAACACGTCAACATGCCGACTCGCACCGACGAAGCGGAAGCGGCAGGCAAGAGCGTTTGGACAGCCGAGCTACGTGTACACAGCCACACCGGCTCGGTGCTCGTCTCAAAGCCTCTCTACGATCTTTTGCGAGCGGATGAGTTGGACGAGCCAGGTAAGAGGAATGCGAGCAAAGAGGATGCGCAGCCGGGCGATCAGGCGGCTGTCAATGGGGATCAAGCAGTGCGAGTGCGCGAATCGCAGCAAGCGCTCGAGGACGTCGCTGCATCTGTTTCCTTCCACGAAGGCTCCTCCGCGTTCGATCTGCGCTCGCTAGTGGTGCTCGCTGAGCGCGCAATCGAAGAAGATGAGGAGAATGCGAAAGACGTGAGTGGCGAAGCGCACAATGCTGAGAGCAGTGTGCCCCTGCTGATGCTTGCGTTATCTTTGCTCGCATCGCTCGCATCGCTCCAGCTCGCCATCTCCATCCCGGAATCCTTAGCTGTCCAGCATCTCTCTTCGATCAGCACATCGTCCCATGTGCTCGTCCAGTCAACCTCCGCAATCATCCTCTCTCGCGTCCTCCTCAGCATATCCGATGATCAGACTTTCGAAGCTGCAAGCCAATCTTCCCAGCTGCTCCGCGACGCTTTGCATGGGTCTATTGCGAGGCAGGGAGAAACGCTGTATGTTCAGGTCGAGGGTGGTGGAACTCTTGCGCTGAATGTGGTCATGACCGAGCCCGTGCTTCAGGGGGCCATCTTCACCCGCTTCACGACGACGCAGGACAAGAGGCGCTCAACGGAGCTGCTCGTCACGTACGATCAAGACTCCCGGCATACGTCCAGTGGCAGCGCGAAGAACGAGCAGCCAAGCCAGCGACCTGTAGCGATTGATCAGTCCCGGCTTTACCAACAGTCTCGTCCTCAAGAGGACCACCTCTTGATTGATGAGCGCTTCCTCGCAAATTCAGTCTTGGACGATTTCGACAGCGACGATGAGTTTGGGGCCGGCCCAGACGCAGCGCCCGCCGGTCGTGCGAACGGCCTCGATCGCCGTCTGAGAGGTGCACCTGCCGAAGGCGAACCAGGCGCCTCTCCCAGCTTGTTTGCTAGCTCTTCTCGCTTACAGCCCCTTATTCAGCACGATCGATCGACAACACTGCAAGCCATATCATCCTGGCGAGGACGCTTGCCTGAGGGCGAGCGAGGAGAAGATGTAGATGAGGAGCTAGCAATCTTGTTGGACGAGCAGACGCTGGCTTCCGTTGGTGCATTCGATGGAGACTGGGCGGTTGCGGAGCTCGAAGGACAAGGTGTCACACGGATTGCTCGCCTCTTTGCATCTCCCCGACCCATCTCACCGCCACCTGTCGCAGATCTAGACGAAGCCAGTTCGAGCACGGCGACGACGCTTGGCGCCCTGGCACTGCTTCCTCCAATGTTCTTGCAGAATCTGCACCGGCCAGCGCATTTTGATCCTGCTCGACTTGCTTCGCGCGTTTTGTTGCTGCGGCCTTGTCCCTCTCCGCCAAGATCCAGTCTGGGAGACTCGAGAACACACAACATGCCGCTATCGTGTCCTTTGCCTCTCCCCTTTGCCGACGCTCTCACCATCTCGCGCGTTGCTGGCCCGCTCAGTATCAATAGGGCATACCAGCCCATCTTTCTCGATGCCCTAAGAAGGTATTTCGAGGGGAGATCTCGAGTTGTGCGATTAGGTGATATCATCGCTGTAGGTATAGACGAGGGGCGTGTGCGATGGGTCAACACCAAAACAAAAACGTCTGATGAAGCAGAGGACAAGGGGGCGGAAGGCGATCAGGAAGACGACAAAGCCCCCGACTTTGAGTGAGTTGGACCGCCGCTTGATACCGCGCTACGCTATGCGCCGTGGCTCACCTACAGCCTCACCTCCATTTCAGTCTGCCGACAGTCACCGAGCCTGCTGAAGACACTGCCATAGTGTACTTCAGGATAGCCAGCCTCACTCCCGAGCTTTTCAGACCGCCAGGAACCGATGCGGCCTCGATCAACGAAGCAGAAGCGTCCATCCGCTTAGCGGCACAGAATGGCGAGATTGGATGCGTTGTGGAACCAACGCTGAGCAAGATGATCCAGACCGGCGTGGACAAGTCTAGAGTTGCAGACGCTTACGGCTGGCTCTCCATCAAAAGCCGCGTGCCGCCTCCTCCTTTGCACAATGCGGCGCTGCAAAGCGCCAAAAGTGCGTATCGCCAATTGACGGATCTTGTGCAAGCGACCTTGAGCTCGCGCACAACTAGCTACGACCTGCATTTGAGCGCCATCATCAAGGGTGCTCGCGGCACTGGCAAACGAACACTGGCACACTGGGTAGCTCGAGGTACGGGAGTGCCGCTTTTGGAAATCAGCTGCTACGAGCTGGTTGCGGACACGGACGCCAGGACGGAAGGAATGCTGAGGGCTCGTTTCGAGCAGGCGGCTTCTTGCGGACCAGCGATTCTGTTGCTGCGGAATGTGGAAGCTCTAGCACGCAAAAGCCAAGCTATGGAATCGGGACAAGAGCCCGCAATGGTGGGCGCTCTCCGAGACTGCATGGAGCAGCTCAAGCGGTCAACCAGCTCGACACAAGGCACGCCTACTTGGCCGGTCTCTGTTTTTGCGACGACCAGCGAGCCTGAAAAGTGTCCCACAGGCGTCCTGGCCTGCTTCAAGCACGAGGTGGAGATTTCGGTGAGTATCGTTGACCCGATTGTCACCTCATGCCGGGTGGTATGGCAGGCCAGCAGCATAAAATTTCTGACGCATTCCCCTCATCCAGGCACCGTCCGAGGACGAGCGTCTGTCAATCTTGCAGTCGACATTGCAAAGGTCCGTGCTTGGACCAGACGCCAGTCTAAAATCCATTGCCACCCAGACCGCGGCGCTTGTCGCTGCGGATCTGGTCGACCTGGCTGAACGAGCTCGTGAGGCTGCGGTCCAACGCGCGATTGGTACCCCGTGAGTCGCTCGACGGTCAGTCCATCAGACCCTCTGCTGGACAGCCCCACTGACGCTACCTTTCGGCCACGCGCGTAGCACGTGGCACGCAGCGAAGGCATCAGATCGTGACATTGTTCTGGCTGGCCTTGCGCTTAACGGTGCGGATTTTGAAGCTGCTCTCGGTAAAGCGCGCGCTAACTACAGCGAGAGCATCGGCGCTCCAAAGATTCCAAACGTTACTTGGGACGACGTCGGTGGTCTCGCGAGCGTAAAGGACGATATCCTCGATACCATACAGCTGCCGCTCGATCATCCCGAGCTGTTCAGCGACGGCCTCAAGAAGCGCAGTGGTGAGTGCCATGCATTGCTGTCTGCCCCCATCGTCGCTGATCTGTGCACCCCGCACGCCCACAGGCATCCTCTTGTATGGTCCGCCCGGAACGGGCAAGACTTTGCTTGCGAAAGCTGTAGCGACGTCGTGCTCGCTCAATTTTTTCAGCGTCAAAGGTCCAGAACTATTGAATATGTACATTGGGGAGTCGGAAGCCAACGTGCGACGCGTCTTTCAGCGTGCAAGGGACGCCAAGCCTTGCGTCATCTTTTTTGACGAGTTGGACAGCGTTGCGCCCAAGAGGGGCAATCAGGGAGACTCGGGTGGCGTAATGGACAGAATCGTTTCGCAATTGCTTGCGGAGCTCGACGGCATGTCTGGAAGTTCGGAGGGCAGCGATGTGTTCGTCATTGGCGCGACGAACCGCCCCGACTTGTTGGACCCTGCTTTGCTGCGCCCCGGACGGTGAGTGCTGCTGGTATCCAGCTCCGAGAGCAATGATCTCGATGCTGACGTTCGCGAGTCACCATTTGATCCAGCTTTGATCGGCTGCTGTACCTTTCAGTGTCAGAGACGCACGCTGCTCAGCTCAACATCCTTCAAGCCCTCACCCGAAAGTTCAAATTGGATGCAGAGCTTTCATTAGGGGACATTGCCGAGCAGTGCCCCTTCAACTTGACAGGAGCAGACTTTTACGCGCTGTGCAGCGATGCGATGCTCAAAGCCATGACGCGTAAAGCGAGCGAAGTCGATGGCAAGATAGGTGAGCCGAACACGTGTCTCGCAAGTCTCCTCATACGTCTTGCTGACCTTGGAACAATCTTTACCACTTTCAGCGGAGCTCAACGCGCAACCTCCGCCCTACGACTTCCCGCATCCTATGACGCCACAATACTACCTGGCCGAAAGGGCTTCAGCTTCGGATGTAGAGGTCCGCGTCTCGCGCGTCGACTTCGAGGCGGCGCTCAGAGAGCTGAGCCCTTCGGTCAGCGAAGCGGAAATGGCACACTACCGCGAGGTCCAAGCGAAATTCAGCAAGCCGCCTGAGGAAAGGGATGCGGAGGAAAAGCAACACGCCGGACTGCCAGCGCCGAACGGCAAGGCTTCCGGTCGCACCGACGACGATCTGGTGCGTGCCCTGCGGCAATTAGGTGTCGATGCGAGCAATGAGCGCGGTGAGCTAGCCCCGCCCATGCAAAATGGAAGAAGCAATGGGCACCAAGCGCATGCCAACGGAGGGAGTGCTACAGGTAGTGTAGCGATCGAAAACGCAGGCGAGCAGCAGAACAATTCCAAATCTGACGATGCGATGGGACATGCCGCTCCTCGCAAGATGGCTAAAGGCAAAGGAAAAGCGAGAGCGGAGTAATTTTTATTGCATTGACTCGCACTGTGCCCTGATTTGACACTCTCGGTCAGAGTGCCGCTGAGTGCGAATATTTGTGATCTCAGCTACGCCATCCTGCATCGCGCAATGCAAGGTTGAGCGAGTATTGGCTTCCAGACGCTTTGTGATCTGCTTTACTTCTTGGCCTGCGAAATGAGTCAGAAGGTCAGCGCACAGGCAGCTAAGCTTCCAAAGCCAAGAGCATGACGAGGCCGACGCACCTTGGCCTCGGCGAGATCCTTCTCGAGTTGCTCGTTGCGGTCGCGCACTGTGGCGGGCAGAAGCATAGGTAGTCGATTCAGCATGGAGGACTTGGCCAAGCGAGCACTCGAGGCCACGTTTCAACGTCGCTCGCATATGCCTGTGTGCTGCTCTCGCATATCCCGAAAGCAGGGGACTAAGCGAAGCGGCGTCGTGCAAGTGGTATACTTGTCGCTTGCAACCTCGCCCCACGCGGGAAAAAGGATGCCGCTAGCAATGATGGACGCAGCACCGACGCTCGAATAACGTCCTCGCTCTGCTTTCGATATTGACCGCAGACCATTCATATTCCCAGCTACTCACACTTCTTGAGCTCTTGCTCGTGACGACGTACGTAGCTGCAAAGAACAGCGGACCAGTTTTCAGCGGATAGTTGGACCGATGTGCAAATGGGCAGAACCAGACACCTCATTGGGCCTGGCCAGATTGCGCTCTCAATGAGAATGACGAGAACTCACTCATCCTCGTGGCTCTGGGCTCTTCCAGAGAAGCCCTTGCCAGGGTTGGCCTTGTGAGGCTCCTTGAACTCTGGATTCTCGTCCGACATGCTCCTAGCAGATACTGCGAATGTGCGACGAGCTGGGACGCTGGATGC
>CCYA01000199.1:9617-23899 GCA_900000165.1 Ceraceosorus bombacis
CGAAGGACTACATGGACATGCTTCGAAGTCTGCTGCCGCCCAACGTAGGCTCCGCATGCTCATACGCGAGTGGTAGAGGCGCCGCACCAGTGTGTCCAGCAGCAGCAGAAGCTCTTTCCGCAGCAATCACTTTGCTCTCCGTGATTTGAGTCTTGGCATCAAAGGGTTTAGGACTCTTGAACGTGTAGCCAACAAAAGCCAATTGCTTTCTCATTTCCAAAAGTCGATCTCCCTCTGCCTTGTCTCTCAGCATCGGGTCTCGCGGCTGTTCAAGCGGCACGGGCTGACCATTCTTGGCAGCTTCAGCAGCGCCGGGCGCAGCCAGCGGTTCGTCCTCTATGCCCTCTTCAAAGTTGCGCGTGTCTGCAGGATGGGCCAGCTTGGGGTCAAAGGGCGTCCGTTGCGAGTGGATGGAGGAGAAATCGACGTTTCTGAACCACGGATGGGACATGAGATCCTCCACGCCATCCGCAAGTCCAGGCACACTGCTCGCTCCACCATGGTTCGTCGCCGCAAAACCGCTTCGCTGCTGTCGAGAGCCTTGCAACAACGAATTGGGTCGACTGACAGATGCGGTGGATTGCGAACCTAGCCTATCGTCCTTTTCGCAGATCAACCTCATGATAAAGTCTTGAGCATCTTTCGACACCTTGGGCTTTGGTGGAAATTTGAGCGTTTGTCGCCAATTCAAAATCTTTTGCCTCGTCAGGTGACGCGACTTGGACACGAAAGGCGGGTAGCCGTACAGCATCTCGAACACGATGACTCCTAGCGACCACCAGTCGCACGACTGATCATAGCCCAGACCCCGCAGCACCTCGGGCGCCATGTAGTTGTTGGTGCCGACGACAGAGTAAGCAATCTTTTTCTTCTGCTTGTCTCTCCACGTGAGCACGTGGGTCAATGGAGTACCGTCATTGTTGCGATCGCTCATGACCTCGTTGAGCTCCTTGTCATCGAGCCCAGCCCCAGCCTGTCCGCGCTTGCCTGCGCCAGTGTTGCCGCCTCCATTCGCAGCTGCAACCTCGCGTGCGCGAGCCCGCGTCGCCGCACCAGCGCCATTCTTGGTGTCGTCCAGGTCGATGCCGTGCTTGCGCAGCAAGTTCTTCCGCTGTTGGTCGTAGTACGCGCCATCGTGCGCCCAATGAAAGCTTTGACAAAGGCCAAAGTCGGCCAGCTTGATGTGGCCCCTGGAGGTGAAGAGGAAATTGTCGGGCTTAATGTCACGGTGTATGTAACCCAGCTTGTGCGCCTCGTGTATAGCAAGGATCATTTCGGCCACGTAGAATCGAGCAAAGTCTTCTTGGAAAATGTCCTTTTCGATGAGCAAGTTTAACAAGTCGCCTCCGCCCATAAACTCCCTGCGCGTACGTCATTCGTCGCATTGTAAGGACAAGAAAAAAAAAAAGAGACATGAAATCAAAAAAGGATGCCCGCACCTACTCACATGATCAAGTACAGATGATCAACGTCTTGAAAGCTGTACACCAGCTTGACGATCCACTTGGCGTTCGCGCCGCCACTGGCACTCGTCATGAGGTCGCGTTCAGCCCTCACGTGGCCTTCTTGGCCTTTGCGCAGCATATCGGCTTTGCGTAGTTGCTTCATCGCAAACAGCTCGCCCGTACCTCTTTCGCGCACCAGCGCGACGACACCAAAAGCTCCGTGACCGATCGTCTTGAGTTTGGCAAAGCTGTTGACATTGACGCGTGCGCGAATATCGCGCAAGTGCTCCGTCTCGTTGGCTAGCCACTTTGCGCGGATCAAGTCCTTGCTGGACTCTGGAATGCGCAGCGATGCCAATTCCGCTTCCAAGCCTGCGCGCCTCGTGTCGCGCGCTCGCGGCGTCTTCAAGATGCCGTAGTACAAATTTTCGAAGAAGATCTTCGCAGCGACGCTCTTTTCGATGGTCGTCAAGCTGGGTCGCAGAGCTGCGCCGGCTCGTAGGGCCATAGCATCCGTGAGCTGCGCATCACCAAGCACCGCCTTGCGCTGCTGGTGCTCGTAGTCCTGCTCATTCCTAGCGGGACTGTTAGCGGCCGGAATGCCGTCGATCTCTCGCACAACCATAGACGTGGGGCGCGTCTCGAACAGAGCGCCAATAGCGCCTCGACCTCCAGATCCTGGCAGTCCATCGATGGCCTTGGGAGGCTGCAGACCCGCTGGAGCTTGCGCAGGTCGGAACTGAAGATAGTCCGGCGCATCTTGATCGACACTCGTCACGGGCGAAGCTACGAACATGGTTCCTCCCGTATTCGTTCTTGGCAGAGGCGGGGGAGTGGGGCGCACGGTTGGAGAAGGAGATGCGGGCGTAGTTGCTCGGCGTGCTTGGGGTGAAGGTGGAGCAGGCGACCTGGGCTGCGCGATGACTTGATCCGGATAGGGCGCAGGTCTAGCCTCGCCGTCCGAGCCTCGAAGCTCCTCGGCGATGCCAGCAAATGGTCCCCACGCTGTGCTCGTCACCCCGGGTGTCGGCTGATCCGCGAGACCAGGGCTAGTCGCGCTGCCATAGCTGTGACCAGCTGTGGCCGTGGTGGTAGTGAGGGCGGAGGAAGCGTTGCTAGCTGTGCCATTGACGATGTGCAACTGCCTTGGTTGATCTCGAATGACCGACTCTTGGTGCAACGCGGCCTGGACTTGCGCGATCGCTTCAGCTTGGTTTCGGATCGCTTGTTGGCGCATGGCATTTTTGATGGGCTCGAACCAAGCTGGGTCTGAGGTTGCAGAGCGGAACGCGTCAAAGGGTCAATGCGCGACCTGCCTCGCCCCGAACACTCTCCCAACTCACCCGCAATCTTGCCCATCCCATCCCGACCCCATCTGCGCAAGATTTCCTCTGCTTGCTCCGCATCGCTCGCGTGGGCCGCATGCACAAAGGTGCCAGCTTTTGGCGCTCCAATCATGTCCACGCTGATGCGCTTCTTCTGCGCTCTTGCAGCTGGTGCGCCTGGAGCGTCGTGCGTGCCCGGTGAGAGAGCAGCACTCGTAGTGGATGGAAAGGCAGAAAGCGGAGATGCTCCGCGCATGAATACATCGGGAGATGCGCTTCGAGCTGCTCCCGAGCTTGGAGCTGGAGGCGGGCGCAGTCCTACTCCTCCACCGACGAGAAAAGGATCGTCGGACGACGGGTAGGGGCCAGGATTTTGCGCAGCCGAGGCTGCCGCAGCCGCGCCCCCATCGCCAGCTTTACCAGACATCTTGCGCAGTCCACCGGTTGCGCGCGACAGGGTTGCCTTGATGCGCGACGGGCTTCCAGGCGCTCCTGGTCCACTACCCAATCGTGAGGGCGCACCTCCAGGCGCGGGCGAATTGTTGACCAAAGAGAGAATGTCAAAGAAGCCCTTGTGCTGTCAAGTCACGCGTTCATCACGTAGGGTTAGCAGGCAAATTTACTCGCGTGCCGAGCAGTGCGATGGATGCCGACGATGGAACTGGCCCACGTCCTGCTCACCATGAATGCGCTGCCCCCTCTATTTGAGTTCTCAAAGGCGTCTGCTTGTCCAAATCCAGCATCATAGGGATTTGGTAGCCTGTTCGTCGGGAATGGCTGCATACTGCTGTGCTTGTTCTTGCTCGCGGTGCCAAACCTCTTCTCTGGGGCATACTGTTGATGCACCTGCTGCTGATTGAAGGCATACGAAGGTTGCGCACCAGCTGGAAGATTGTTCGAGTAGGTCGGCCCAGATGGACGAGATGTGGAAGCAGAAGCGGATGCAGATGGAAAGGGATATGCTTGGCCGCCAGATTGCCCTTGCGCAAATTGGTTTGCCTGCTGCGATCTCATGTATGGCGATTGTTGATTGTACCAAGCAGATGGGCTCCTTGGTGGTGAATTGGGAAGTCCAAAGCCTCCTCCTCCTCCTCCTCCTCCGTACGCTTGCAGTCCTGGTTGCGGTGAGATGTAGGATGGTCGCATCCTCTCCTCGTGCTCATACCAGACTGCATCGTTGGATGAATGATAGGCGCCCCCGCCTCCCCCTGCGGGAGGGTTAGGCAGCGGTCGTGCTGCTGGACGTGCTGTCATGGCAATCGCGATGAAAGTCGCACTGCGCGTAGATGATGGTCGTCAAGATCGTGTGGTCGTGGTGGTAGTCGCTTGCCTGGGAGAGCGCGAGAGAGGCAAGTATAGGCTGGAGGAATCGGATGAAGATCAGCGCTGCAACCCTTTATGATTATTCGACGTTGCTGCACAGCCCAAACCTGCGGGAGGTTTTGAGAGCACAGCACAGCACTCACCGCTCTTGTTGTTGCGCGTCGAGCCGATAGGCCAGAAGGTAGCCCTGTCTCAAATAATGATAATGTGCTGACGTCGATCGGCAGAGGGGCGGTCCTTGCATGAGACAGGAGGGAAGCTTGCACGAGATTCGAGCCGCGATTCGACTCTAAGCAGGTGCTGAAGCCGTATGAGGTAGGTGAGGTCGAGTGAGACGGATGTCGAGATTGATGCTATAGCTGCGATGCGATGCGATGCGATGAAAGGTGACCGATGATTGCAGCTATCACATCACGATGGGTGCGCGTGGTGTGAGTGTGAGTGATTGGAAAGGATGTTTCTCGGATCAAGAATCACGTCCTCGGCCAAGCATCACGAGTCCTACATCTCAGACTCACACTCTTGACTCTCCGCACCGTGTGGCCCACAACACAACGACTTTGGCTGCAAAGCACCGACGTGACGCACACAGCAGCAGCAGCGAGAGCACACGAGGGCTCAGGAGGTAGTCCATGCGCATGCATGCATGCATGCATGCATGCAGGCAGGCAGGCGAGGGTGGTGCGCATGCGTGCACTCTCAACATAACACACTCACACTCGTGACTGCTGTGACCCCTCGACGGCATCAGCAGAGAGCAGCATGGCCAGCCGCCTGCTCTACCCAAGGTTGTGCCGTGATGGAGCGAGCTCGTATTTGATGAGTTGGTGCGGGTGCGGTTGCGGGTGCGGGTGAGGGTGAGGGTGCGGGTGCGGGGTGCGGGTGCGAGCAGCATCAAGCTCATCCGTGCTACGTACGTGTACGGTACAGCAGGCATAGCAAGCAAGCACGCACGCACGCACGCACGCAAGGTGGACCCCTGTCTCGCTTAGCTCGAATCTCCGCCGACGCATGCTGCTTGCTGCTTGCTTCATGAATCTGAATCGTGTCGTTGCATGCTTTACGCCTTGTCCACTCCGCTCCCTCTCGCCGCTGCCATGGTCACGCAGGTTAGACGCACACGTCGAAGCGGATTGAAGGAAGGACCTTCATCTTCGAATCAAATGAAGGTTATGGAGTCCTATGCCAAGGCATTCTCTTCTCGCGACCATTCTTGATTTGCTCACCTGTAGTGCGACATGATCATCGCGCCACTCCTTGTAAGTTTCAAGCCCTAGTAGTCGTAGTGACCAGGCGAAGAGCGCTCCTGCGCGTGCAAGACTTTCAGGTGGGTATAGCGAGATGACCCTCACCGCCAACTTTGACAAAGATGAGATGATGTTCGCCATTCAATTCACATTTGGTCATTATATCATTATTGATATCATTTAGCATTCGTGATTCCCTCTCAGACAAATCCACGATCGACTCACTGCTACCCAGGAATTGGCCTGCGCGCGTGTCCTCAGATCCCAGCCACACTCGAGAGCATTCTACGCGTCTACATCTGACGCGGACATTTAGCCGCGGCCGCGCGCGCGAATCAGCGATGTGCCCACTGCCGACTCAATTAAGCCTTGCGAAATGTCAGCCAATCACGATTGGCAGCTGCGCAGCAGGAGAAGGCCGTCGTGCAGCATCAGCAAGGCACGCGAGGACGCAGCTAGGGGGGCGCATCAATTCACGATTCGTGATTATTAGCCGTGAGTGTGATATTCACGATTGTTGTGGGTGCGGCCTGCCTGACCTTATCAGCAAACTCATGCTCACGACTAGATGATGCCGGTGGGGGCGGCGGCCTGGGCGCTCCTATAGATACGCTCGTTACACTTGGAGGATCTTGAGACTGCGGCGAAGGGCGCATCATATATAGACTTGCAAGGCTGAGTAGTCGCGCCCGCGTTCGTCTTACAGACCGGGGGGGCATATAAGGGGTTGCAGGCACGGACGGGTCTACCTACGCGCCATTCATCAGACTTCCGCCATCATGATCCGGAAGGAGCAGAAGCCTTGTTGAAAGACAGTTAGTCACAGTGTCAGCATTTGATGTGGAGGTCCATTTGCTTGCCGGGCCGAGTCAAAGGTTGACAGCATCAACATTCAAGATCCACATCCACACTCAGCACTCTTACTCGACATTTGATCACACTCACACCATGAGGGCTGCACTCACACTAGGAGGCATCAACGTCAGCATGCCGCGTAAGCCAAGCAGAAGGCTAATTGTGTTTGCGCAACTGTCACCCAGACCATCACAGCAACTTCACACCTCGACACACTTCGCACCAAAGCCGCGCATTCGCCCAAATGACCATGAGAAGCACGGTCGTCGACATCGCGAGTTGCACACGAGCAGCAGCGTCGAGCTTGATGCTAAGGACACGCATTCATACTCTGACGCTCATTTTCGGCAAGATAGAGAGCGCGCAGAACGGCTGAAAAAGGAGCGAGGTGTTGGAGTTGATGGGCAAGGCGAAAGCGCCATGGGCGCGGAGGAGGCAGGCAGCGATACGAGTGCCGCACCCGCATTCGCATCCTCAAGTTCGGTACCGGGTGCTAGTCAGTTCAAAATGACGGCAGGCACGCCAACGGAGCATGCAGTCATTTCCGTCTTTGATCTATTTTCCATCGGTATCGGGCCATCCTCCTCTCACACGCTAGGCCCTATGCGAGCAGGAGCCATCTTTGCTACCGAACTGCAAAGTGCCGGGCTGCTCGAGCGCGTTCACAGGCTTCAAATACACCTGTATGGAAGTTTGGCAGCGACTGGCGAAGGGCATTATACGCCCAGAGCTTTGCTGCTCGGCATCGAAGGTGTCGATGCAGAGACTGTGGACACTGCCTGGGCACCCAAAAGGTATCAAGAGATTCTGGATCACAAGCAATTATGCATCGGACAGCATCTGGCAAGCTCAAAGCAGCGAGCAGCAGCAGCAGCAGCAGCAGCAGCAGCGAAGATGACGGATGAAGCGCGCTCTGATCCTGCTGGTCAGACCATCGCTTTCGACTACAAGACCGATCTCAAGTGGATGTGGGGCGAAGTTTTGCCCATGCATTCCAATGGACTCAGATTGACAGTGTTTGATGAAGCTGGAGATATGCTCGCCACGAATGATTTCGCTTCTGTAGGAGGAGGCTTCGTCATTAATGGAGCGATGAGCGTCGCCCCTTCTTCCAAGAGCGCAAATGTGACAACATCCGACGAAGCATCAACAGGGAACGCTGCTCTGCAAAGTGCAGATCCGCAGAATTTCTCACCTGTACCGTCAGCTGCGCCCGCATCGCACCCTGTCGATCTTGCAGAAAATCTGTTCTACAAGGGAATTGACAGACGAAAAGCAGAAGCGGCACGAAGACTCGGCGCGGAAGCTCATCGCGAGGGGTCCTCAGACTCGCAAGAATCGTCGCTGAAGCTACCAACTTCGGCCGAGTCCGTAGCTCGAGTTGAAGAGGAGGACCGCAGCGTCAGCGAACCTCTTAAAGATGCTGGGAGCAAGGCGAATGGCACGCCGACGGTGCCCTACGTTTTCTGGGACGCTGCTAGCCTGCTCGCCCTGACACGAAAACACAACATGACGATTGCGCAGATTGTATGGGAGAATGAAGTGTCTCTTGGATACTCGCCGGATCAGCTCCGAGAGAAGCTCTTGTGAGTTTCTTTCGCTTAATCGGAATGCCCCCCACGCTGCGAATGTTAAAATGAGCGCTTTGATTGACTGACTAGATCGACCAATCGTTCCTGACTGGCTAACCGTCTGACTGACCCAATCGACCCCCCCGCACTCCTGCACCTTTAGGCACATTTGGGACACGATGGACACTTGCATCTACGAAGGCGTGCATTCCAGCGAAGAGACTCTTCCCGGAGCTTTGAAGCTGCGCAGGCGAGCGCCCGCATTGTACGCTCGATTGACGCGGGGCTTTTTTTCGGGGTCGAACGGTGCTGTGGGGGCGTCGAAGCCAAAGGGCGTGGCCCTTCTGGACGAGAGAGTGTCAGTCAAAGGCGGAGGAGAATCAGACGCTGCTCGGCCAAGCGATCTTCCAGCTCTCTCAGAATGGTCCGTCGTAGGCAGCGGCAGCGGCAGCGGCAATCTGCGGCGCCGCGCACGCTCTTCCGGTCCACCTCGTGTGGTCGGTAGGATGGATCATCCTCTCTTGCCAACACCGCCTCGACGACTCTCGCTACCGGGAACGGATTTCTTGAGCTGTTATGCGATTGCAGTCAATGAGGTCAACGCATCTGGCGGTCGGGTGGTTGTGGCGCCCACCATGGGAGCAGCAGGCGTCATACCTGCCGTGCTCAAGTATACGCTGGAATTCTACTCTGAAGATGAGGAGAGGGACGTGCTCACTTTTCTGCTCACTGCAGGAGCTATCGGAATGTTGTTCAAACGTGGCGCCACTATAAGCGCTGCGGAGGGTGGATGCATGGCAGAGGTGGGATCTAGTACCGCTATGGCTGCTGCTGCTTTTGCTGCTTGTATGGGTGGCAGTCCAGCGACCATCGAGCAAGCGGCAGAGATTGGTATTGTGAGTGATGGTCGAGGGAGCAGCAGGCAGCTACAAGCCCGACTCCCAGCACAACCTGGGCTCGCGAAGCGTAGATGGGCTGATCGTCATGCATCCTTTCTCGACAGGAACACTCTATCGGCTTGTCGTGCGATCCGCCGCTAGGTCTGGTTCAAGTACCCTGCATCGAGCGCAACGCTTTGGGCGCTGCCAAGGCAGTGGTGAGCGCTCAGCTGGCTTTATCAGAGACTAGCGAGAGTGGACATGCGGTCAGCTTGGACGAAGCTTTGGCTGCTATGAGATCCACGGCGCAGGGTATGAGGAGCGAATTTAAGGAGACTTCTCTGGGCGGATTGGCCACTGCTGTTCGTATACCCGTATCTGTACCTGCTTGTTGAGCATTGATTGAGCTTGCTATGAATGTAGAGCAAAGTCAGTATGCGAGTGAGAAGCATGCATGCTTGCGAGTTGTGTATACGCGGAGCAAGATGACGACTCACGATTGTACATGGGTTGCTGTAGGGAACCCAAAAGGCACAAGCCTACATTCCGCTGATCGCGAGAGTCTCGTCCGAGCTTTGAGTCGTACGTTGCAGCATGGCTGAATTGATCAACAATCACGTGAATCTCGAATGCGCTTACAGACATGCGCCCACGCGCATTTCACGCATGCTGGCGTAGCTGCGCCGCCGCCCACCGCTGCATGACCGCGATTGCAGGAATTGTGATTATATAGCGCACCTTCTGAATTTCACGATTGGCGGCAGCATGGCCCATGCACACCTCGTCGGTCCTTAGTCATGCCTGTCTGCCTGCCTGACCACCTCGATTCGCTTAGCGACAGCTTCCCAGATTGTCCTCCTCGCTTCATGCGGAGAGGTCATCACGCACCCTCTCGCTTCATTTGAGGTGCGACGACCATCATCCACCACACCCCTCGCTGCGTGCCAATTTTTCTCCGATCACGATTGGCAACATCACCACGTGTTGTCACGGCGCATATACCTCGCTCTCCTCTTTAGCGCCTCACGAAAAGCCTCTCTCAGCGCCAGCACACGCTGCCACCGCTACTGCCTGACGACTTCATCAGACCGCTGTGCTGTGTCTTGTCTGCTCCATATTGCAATTACGAGTCCCAACGACGGTATCGCGACCTCCTTGAGCAAGCCAGCCAATTCAAGCTAAGCACTTGTTGTCGTAGACCCACATCAAAGCGAGTCGGTCAGACCATAACCAGAATCAGCATTAACTCCCCGCACCGAAAATCAACCCACGATTTCGATTTGGATTGTGACCACGCGTCACAAGCGCCTTGTATTGCTGCTGGCATCGCTGATTGGGAAGGCTTTAGCGCCCTCGCTTCTAATCAGCGGTCATCTGCCCGTCGGTGGACGAGGAGGGAGCAGGCACTCTAAGCTGCATCTTCTATCAAGCTCGTCCAGCACACCCCGCCATATCCCGTCACACCACACTACGCCACATGCCTTCATCCAGCGCGGTGCCGTACTCTCCTCTACGTAGGCGAGACCCTTCCATGGAAACCATGTCCCGCAACAGCAGCGGCGTCGGCGCGCAGAGGAGCGGAGGAGGAGGTCGACAAGGTGGGAGCGCATCGTACTCGGACGTAGAGCTGACGCCGATGCGAAGCGCTAGGGACAAGGCGTTTGAAGATGGGACATTGGGCGGCAGTGATTTGGACAAGGAGGCATACCTAAAGGAGACGGAGTCGGAGGATGATGATCTGGATTCGGATGCGGATGCGGGCGATGAGGAAGCTCTGTTGAGGGATCCGCAAACGCAAGCTGCTAGACAGAGAGCTAGAGCGAGGGGAAGGGAGAGGGAGAGAGAGGATGTGGCGTCGAGAGATTCGGACGATCCTATCAGTCTGGTCAGGAGGGCCGTACCCGAAACAGACGACCCCACCATGACCGCACTCACGCTGCGAGGTGTGATCATGGGCAGCATCTTTGCGACTGCTGGAGCTGCAGTGGCTCAGGTGAGTCGGTGTGGCTTGGATATGTTGACATGCAGAAACTCGAGGGCTTCCATGGCGCTGTGCTGGTAGCACACTGCCTCGCCAACCGCGCTTTGTCTGGCTTTTCAGCGTTCCTTGCTCCCTCGCAGTGCAAGTGTGTAGACTGGCGCGCTGCACACGGAGCAGGAGGCCCTACCCGCGCTGCGTAGCGCAGGGGCTTGTATACAGTGGCCATCGGCTTTGGAGCTGCGCAAGTCGCTTACACAAACACTCACTCGCCCCTTCTACCACCACAGACATTTTTCTACAAGTCCAATTCGCCCAGCTTCAGCTCCTACATGGTCATCTTGGTGTCCTTGCCCCTAGGACGCTGGCTCGCACGAGTGACGCCAAAAAGGGACATTTGGATCCCGCTCATAGGCTACGTCGCTCTCAATCCTGGAGACTTTTCCATCAAGGAGCATCTGCTGGTCACTGTGGTGTCGAGTTCAGGTGCATCGTCGGCCTACGCAGCAGACATTCTCAACATTCAGGATCTATTCTATCACACCAAGATGAGCATTCCGGCCAGTCTGGCCCTGCTGTTGACGACCCAAACCTTAGGCTTTGGCTTTGCAGGTCTGGTGCATTCCATCCTGGTCAAGCCCGTCGCCATGGTGTTTCCAGGGACTCTGGTGACCACAACGATGTTCAACACGCTACATGGGGCGCACAGTGCGGACACCAAGCCCCGTCTTCGGTTCTTTGCCTTTGCATTCGTTGCCAGTGAGATCAGCATGGCTTGCTGACTCCAACGAACTTCAGCTGACACTCGAAAGGCCTTTCACGTGCACCTCTAGTCTTCATCTATCAATTCATTCCAGCCCTCATCATGCCTACCCTCACTTCGGTGTCGCTGCTCTGTCTGTTCAACAACGAGTCGCGCTCCATGCGTATCCTGGGCTCTGGCATGAAAGGATTCGGACTGCTGAACTTCTCCCTCGATTGGACCGCCGTGGGTGCTGCTGGACCTCTCTACACGCCGCTCTGGGCTGCGCTCAATTACTATGCCGGCATCATGGGAGCCATGTTCGTAGTCATGCCATGCTTGTACTTTCTCGTGGGCGAACATGGCTTTTGGGACGCGCAAAAATTCGACGCGCCGCTCGGGGCGGGATTGTATGGAGGAGACTACAAAAAGTTCAACGTGTCGAGCGTGCTGGATAGCAAGAATATGCTCGACCCTACAAAGTGGAAACAGAACTCGCCTCTGCTGCTCACGCCATGGGTGAGTCTGGGAGGTGCGAGAGAGAGTCGCGCAGGTGACGATCACTGGCTAAGGCTTCGTTGTCCATCTTGCCCTGTCTGATCAGTTTGCGCTGTGAGTGCACGCTTCTCAGGGCTAGACAGTAAGCCGTCTGCTCACCTGCTACTTCGCGTGCAACAGCTCGTACGGTATCTCCTTTGCGACGCTCACCTCCATGATCACGCATGTGGTGCTCTGGCATCGAAAGGACATTATGAAAGCCATCTTTGCTCCGCCTGGGGAAGATATCCACAATCGCCTGATGAAGGCGTACCAACCAGTCCCCAAGAGGTGCGGAAGGTGCATCGTCGCGGCGGATCATCGTCCACTTACTGATCACCTCGAGCGCTTCTTCGCCCTAGCTGGTACGTTGCTACCTTGGCAATCAGTCTGTCTACTGCCATTCTGCTCGTAGCGACCTCGCCCCTTCAGATCACTGTCAGTCAATCCTGGGCAGACATTTCCGCGCGCGCTGGCATAGGCCATGCTGACGAGAATTCACGTCGGCAGGTCACGGGTCTGCTACTAGCCGTCTCTATCGCACTGATCTTTTTGGTGCCTGTAGGTCTGATCAAAGCAGTGTCGGACACCGTCATTGGTCTCAACGTCGTCACCGAATTTGTCGCTGGATTGCTTTGGCCTGGAAGACCAGTGGGAAATGTCGCTTTCAAATGCTATGGGTACATGGCCATGTCGCAGGCTCTGGACTTGACAACGGACCTCAAGCTTGTGGGTGGTCGTGTCTCACGTTTGACTCGCGGAAGCCAACTTGGCTGACAAGATCTATCGACGCTCGCGGCAGGCGCATTACATGAGTGAGTACGAGCGGCCGCTCTAGAAAGGGTGCACGGCATCAATCTCATCCTCGCTCGTCGTGTGAGCGGCAGAGATTCCCCCTAGACACATGTTTGTCGCGCAGACGATTGGAACTGTCATTGGTTGCTGCGTCAATCTAGTGAGTACGTTTGCAAACAGCGACGCATATCACAGATGCTGAAATGTACCCCCATGCTACTGCCTTTGATTCAGGCCGTCGTGCGCTTGATCCTCAGTCCAGATGCAGGCTATCGGGTCTTTCTCACTGGAGAAAAAGTGGATCCGACAGGTCAATGGGATGGTAGAAAGGTGCACATCTTCTACAGCGCATCCATCATCTGGGGCGCCATTGCACCAGCTCGGTTCTTCGTGGGCAACTACGTCAAGCTCTACTTTGGCTTTCTCATAGGTTTCCTCTTGCCCGTCCTTCCTTGGCTGCTCAACAAGCGCTTCCCGAGGAAATGGTGGCAGCAGATCAACTTTCCCGTGCTGCTTCATGGCGCGGGTCTGCCGCCTCAAGTACCCACCAATGTGAGCGAGCTGAAGCCACGCCTGGACAAAGCAGGAAAGAAAAAATCAAAAAAGTGTCTTGCACTAAAGTTTGCGCCCTTTTGCTCTGTCAACCCCTTCTGCACAGATCATCTCGAGCGGCTTTATAGCGGCCATCTTTTCGCAGTATTGGATGCGCAAACATCATCCCAAATTCTTTGCGAAGCGCAATTACGTCCTTAGCGCTGCTTTGGATGCTGGCAGTGAGCGTCTTGTTCATCGAGCCGAATTTCGAGTTTGCATGATGAAAGTGACTTGCACATTGCGCGCGCCTGACCTTCGCACCCTCATTCCACTTGCAGCATCCATCAATGCCCTCGTGCTCTTCTTCATGTCCGTCACCATTCTCAAGGTGGTGCCGATGCCTAGGTGGTGAGTGTTGGGAGGGAGAAAAGCGAGCGCAACAAGGAACCTGCTGATCATCTTGTCGACTTTTTCCCCGCGCCTCGACGCACTCGCACTTTTTTGTCTTGTATTTTCCTCACTCCTGCCACCTTCCTTTGCGCCCTTTTTCTGACGACGCGTCATCGCACGAGTTTAGGTGGGGCAATCCTGCTGCGGATTCGGAACATTGTCTGCCTGCAGGAGGCACCAATGGTCCAGCTTTCTGAACGACGATGGCGGGCGCGGATGCGAATGCGATCGGGATGATATGATGCTCTGTCTAAACCGTTGCCGAGCTTGTTTTCCCCTGCCCGTAACACCTCTCATCCCCTCCCCTCCCCCGTCATTCCAGAAAAAAAGTCTGGGTTTTTTGATTTCTTTATTATTCTCCCTCTGCAGAGTCACCTACCTACTCAAGACTTGCTCTTCTTGTCATGTGATGACGCTACACAACAAATCATCTCAATGCCCCCCATGTTCCTCGTCACCCAATTCACAATTAACGCGTTCTTGGCCTTGTGCGCTCGACTGCAAAGTCGTGATGGGATGCGCTGCCTGTAGATGGCCGGGTCTAAGATCTTTGCAGCCCGTTCTGGCTTCGATGTGAATGGCTTCGTTGACAAGGGGGGGGG
>CCYA01000199.1:29382-40255 GCA_900000165.1 Ceraceosorus bombacis
CGCGCGCTCTCCAAGGATCTCTACGACATGCCTGTGACTTGTGCGGCAATCACGAATGCTTCAAGTCCAAGACCTGGCCGACGCACCCCACAAGATTACTCATCACAAGCACAACAGCAATGCGCTCAATCGCACTCAAGGCTTGCAAATCAAAACGCCACCATCTCGCTCTCCAATCGCTTCTCGCACCAAAAAGTTCAAAAGTGGACAGAAGCGCTTGCATTGCTTTGTATTGTGTGGAAGAAGGCCCGCGACGATGGGTAAGTGGATTTGAGGCATGTTGCAGTAAAGTGAGGTTGTGGAAAGAGGAGATGATCCATCCATCCCGCCTCTGCGCTCTAGAACAGAATAGAAGGCTTCGAGATCGCGATCAAGTCTGAGAACGAGCCCAGGTGGGTGAAAGTGGAGGTGAAGATTGAGGAAAGCGAGATGAACCAATGGCGCATCTGCAGCCAAGACCATCGGATCGCGACAGGGGATAGGAGGCGGCATGATAGTGATACAATCTCGATGAGCGCTCTAAGGTGTTGCATAGGTGTGAGGGACCACCTCTTGCGCGCGAGCTGCACCGTGCCAGAATGGGCTCCGCGCGCGTGCGAGGAGATCGGGATTCGCACCGAGATGAGGAGCAGACAAAAGCAAGCAAGGCACGCAGCAAGGATATGAGAATGTGTTTGGTCAAAGACGCCTGGTGTGTTGAGTGGAATGCTATGAGACTTGACTTTGAATGATTCAGAGACTTGATGTCGGCCTTGTTGGAGAATGTGCAGAAGAAACGCTGGTATGATGGTGCAGATTGGCGCTCTGATGTTAAGAGATGTGAAGCAGATGATAGACGACTAATGCGGTGAGGTGCTAGATTTACCGAGAGCGAGCGTGCACGGGCGCCTGATTAGGCCCCGCACACGTTGACATCCTGTTGCACCAAAGCAGGACGCGATGGTGCGGCGGAGGAGTGCACAAAGACCGGTTGAGCCGGAGGAGGAATGGCGTGCGAATGGTGCTGGAAAGCCTTATGGTTGTTCTCCTTGCCTTGCGCGTCTTGTGTCGAGTGCTCTTTGCTGGGAGCCGAAAGCCGCTCTTGGGCACCGGCTGCGATCAATGGATCGTGCAAAGAATTGAGGGAGAGTGGCGTGACTGGCATGTCGTCGTCATCGTCGTCTTCATCATCAACCTCATTGCCGCCACGAATAGGTGTGTGCGACATGCACGACGGCGATGCAGAGCAAGAGCGCATAGACACGTCGTCATCTTCATCTTCGACCATCGCAGAGGACATGCCAGCAGAGGTTTCACGGCGAGGGGTGCCCAGGTTGCGTACACCCCCGCTGCTGAGGTTGCAGGGCGATGCTTTTGTCGAAGATGTCACGACTTCGCTGGCCAAACCATCGCTCAACAAGCGTTCCTGCTTGACGATGTTGGTGTAGTACTTGATGACGACGGCAGAAGCACCGAAGTTGTGTGCATGACCGTGCTTCCTGACGAGAATCTGGCTGAGAGCAGAGTAGTTGGCACGCAGATAGCAGTCGAGAAGCTGAGCTGCCGCCGCTGCCTCCTCAGCATCTTGAAGAGCGCGCGGCTCTTGACCGCAGATGTAGCGAGCAAGCATGACGGCGCCGCCAGAAAGCAGCGATGGTAGCACACCGAGGAATTCGCGAGGGTAGAGCGACAATTCCATAAAGAAACGGGCTACGCTTTGCACGGTGGGATCCTCGCGTGTTGTCAAGCACGAGGCTCGAAGCCACGCTTCCGGAGAGGGGAAGCCGAGCGTCCATCCGATTGCCTGCAAGACGTGTCCCTCCATCTGAGTGAAGGCCGACTCGTCATATGCGCTGCCGCACATCTGGCTGAGCTCCTCTACGCGAGGTACGCGGTCTTTGGCGTCTTCGAACTTGGAAGCGATGAGAAGTGCGGCGCAACCGACCAGCTGGTAGTGACGTTTGTAGACGATTCGAGTGGAAACGTAGCGGTCCACGATGTTCATCGTAAGATAGAGCGTCTCGGCGCGAAGTCGGAAAGTTTGGTGGATCTCGATGATGAAGTCGACGAGGTATGGGCGCATGTACCATCGAAGCTCGGGTTGAGCGTCCATCAAGTCGACGTTGGGCAAGGTTGCCAGCTAGAAGGGAGGAGCCGTGATGATGAGCAAGATGTTGGGGGACCGTAACGATTGCTACGCTCGACTCACCTCCATGTGATGCATGTGTTTGAGAGCCTCGTCGTAGTACTCCATATCGTTGACAATGGGCCTTGCCTCAGCTTTGAACGCTTCTGCACCAAGCTTTGCCGCTGAAGTTGACGCTTTGCTGGCAGACGAAGCAGCGCGCTTGGCGGCGGTAGATGCCGCAGAAGCAACCGCATTGTATTGATGAGCTTGAGTGCGGGGCGAGGCCCGGTGCGATGAGGCGGAGGACTTCGCCTTTGCCGCTTGTCCTTTTGCTGCACTCGAAGAGCTCGTCATGCTGGTCGCGCTAGACGCCAATCCAGAGTCGAGACTCGAAGAGCTCGAAGAACCGCTGGAGTCGGTGCGTCGGTGTCGATCATAGAAGGAGCTGCGCCGAGACACCATCGATGAGGTGGAAGGTGCGGCCGGCATATCGACTGATGGTGCGAGCACGAAATGCGGCGGTAGGTTGGTGCAGATCCGTAGGGTGCAACGAGCGTGAGGTTTGAAGTGGCGTGAAGAAGAAGGGAGCAGAAATGAAGGTCGAGGTGAGAAATCCAATTGGAAAGAAGAGATGAGTAAGTCGATGGCGATGTCGATGTCGAGTGAAGTAAGAAGCGTGGGGAGTGACGGGGGGAAACGAGGTGATAGAGATGAGAAGGTGGCAAAGGGCGCTTCGGTCAGCAAGGGCATAGTCTTATGTACGATCGAGGCGAAGTGTGTGCAGACCAACAAACAGAGGAGCCGGCCACGCGGATCGCGATTCGACGACCGTTGAGGGCCGTTGGCGATGAATCTCGTGTATGCGCTTGCGCTTGTAGCAACGGATCGCCCGGCGGTCTGAACACTCTCGCGGCACGCATGACGCCGCCAGTCGACATGTACTCACCTGGCACAATGTACCGGTAGAAGGGTCCAACCTTGCAGCTGTATAGTAGATCCAACGGTCGCGCAATGTGCAAGCGGATAAGAGTGATCTGTGCAAGTCTTGCTCTGCTGCGTGGTCGTGCAGGCGAAAGGGTTGGTTGGAATGGCCAGAGGCATGACGTGTAAAGCCACGAACAGCCACGAGAGGGGCAAAGGAGGCACGGGCATGTGGCCAGCGTGGGTGGTTGAGGTGCACCGATGGATGGCATGAGTGCAGAGGGTGTCACGTTGGGCGTAGCGAGCGTGGCGGCGCATTCGATGATGATCGGCGATGCATAACGGTCATCGAAGGATTGATACGCACAGGCAGAGAGGGGAGAGAGGGTGTGCAGTCGCGAGTGAAAGGGAATGAGCCGGAATCGGAAAAGGCAAAGGATGGTGCAAGCGAGCAAGCGCAAGGAGGTCAGCTACGTGGTGCGAGCGTCTAGCGAGGCACCTCACACCGCTGCCAGGGAGCGCCGCCATGGGCTCTTTGCGTGGTCGAGACGCCGTGCGGGGAATGCGGACTCCGAACGATGACGCCCAGATCGCTACCCGTGCCCTGCTGTCGGCGTACGACACTCACAGTGAAGAGGTGCAAGACTCAATGCGCGAGTTAAAAGTCGCAGGGAATCGACACGTCAGGTGCCAACGGGCACGACGTACACGTCGCTCCTAGTCGCAGTGCCCGGCGGGTGGCAGTAGAGCGGTATGGCAAGCGGCAAGACATTGACGATTGGGCGATCAATCATCGGTGCACGGTGCGAGCCAGCACAGGTCGAGGGGCAAGGACGTGCAGATGATGTAATGTGAATCGTCGTGACAGCCATCATGAACGCCGCACAATCAGCAAGGAGGCAAAGTGGCGAGCGTAGCGTCGACCAGTCAAGTGGTACAGCGATGGTCGAGGGTGGGGGCGTGTGCCGCATGGTTGCGGTCAGGAGACGCGGCGAGGATCGAGTCGCGGCGGCGCGCAGGCAGTGAGATGGCACAGGCGTCGTTCGATGGTCGTATTGGTGGTGACGAGGCCGAAGCAAGGGGTCGAATGCGAAGGGAGCAAAAAGGAAAGAGGCTGCGGTGAGATAGAGCTCGAGTTGGTATCCAGGGGAAGGGCGTTCGTTGGCTGGCGCTGACTAGTGAGTCTGAGTGCAAGTCCCAAACGCGCGTCCCCTCACGCATTCGCGACCAGCCCGCACCCGTGTGCAGCAGCTGTGCGGGCGCGGGCGCGCGCCTCTTCGCCAGCCGAATGCGTATGAATTGGATCGAGTGACATGCTCCACGTGAGTGCAAGACGACGCGTGCATTCATGCAGGGTACGCGTCGGTGGCGCATGCCGCCCGTCGTGCCTGACTCGAAAGCTCCCAAATGGTCAAATGGTCAAGAACACTGGCCCAGCGCCATCAAAGCTGCAGCTGGACGCAAGCGGCCCGTGCATGCGGCGCGCATGGCAAAGATCAACACTGCAGCAGATCTTCTCGCGCGAGCGCTGAGTTCTGGATCGGCCGGTAGAAGCGGCGAGCAGGCAAGCCACGCGGGCTAGCGGCGGAGAGGTGTACGATCGGTCAAGTACCCGAAGCGTACTCCCTCGCATCGCTCGCTTCGCAGACCAGTCGAAAGTGAATGCGCGGCGCGACGTCCCATGGGAACTCGTGTCTCTGCCATGGTGTAGACCACGAGGATGCGTTGGAGCCGATATAGGCTTGGGATTGACCACCGATCCGAGAGCATCGAGCTGCACTGCTGCGATACGTCCTCTGCAACGATGTCCTCCTAGCACACTTGACCACCATCACCTCCCCAAGCAAGACAACCTTGAAGTAACGCTTGCTCGGTCGGGAGGAGACCATACACACTCGCTCCCTTCGGCCGGCCAGCGTATACGATAGCGATGCAAAGGCTCGGTCGGCATTGCAGTGTGTCGCCTGGCCGACACTTTGCATGGAACGCTTTTCTATGCCCGACCTCTGACCCCATCAGAAGCCGAATTTGGAGCACGATCAACTCACCTGAAGAAGTTGATGTAGGAGCAAAGCCTGATTGGTGAGGAGTCGCTCAAACGAGGTGTCGTCGAGGTTGCTGTTAGAAGCTAGTTCCAGCCTAGCACCGTGAGTCTCTGTTCGTGAAGCGTTGACGCGGAGGTGCAGTTCTGCGGGCGAAGAGCGAACGGCTTCAAGTGCTGCTGTATCTCGAGGATGAGGATGGCGAGGAGGAGGCTTCACTAGGCGTCAACGTTGAGCTGCGCGAGGTAGTATGGTGAGATGCCGAGGGTCAGATGAGTTGGAGGTGAATGGTCGGGGCAAGAGTGGTTGCGAGAAGAGCAGGATCGTCGGGATGTCGATGAGCCATGTATAGAAAGCTGAATCGGGTGTCGCGTCGCGTGATATGTTGTGGAAAGCAGCTCTGTCGATCCCTGCTCCCAAAGCAAAGTGGTTGCATGTCGTGGCGTGAGCTGATACAGTGATGCAACGAGGGACAAGGGTCTCTCTTGAGCGGGTCGTGCCTCTGCCGTTGCTGGCAAGTAGGGATCGGCGCTGAAAGTCACTGTGAAGAGTTCCCGGAAGCACCGCACAGCGGATGAGATGACGAGGCGAAATGCCCGCCGAAAGGTGTCAATCGTGACCAATCTGGCCCGCTGCCATGCACTCACGAATGGCGGCGGGCTGGGTTTGTGACAGAGCGGGAAGAGTTTCAGTGTAAGGCACAGTGGAGCGGTCTGCTACGGCAAGCACACACCAAACACGCATCCTGCGGTGCTCTTTCCATTTGGCTGTGCGTCTGCCAGCATCCGAGCTAGTCCCGTCTAAATGATACATTCACGCAGATTGCGGAGGGTGACGACTTCCAAAGGCTCAAACAGCAGTTGCTGCTTCTGCGTCCTGGCAGCCAAGCAAGAGGTGTGCGGGCTGCGACCCGCTGCGTGTGATACTCACGACTATCACATCGACTCGTGTGGCTCCAAACCGGTAATTCGGCACTGATTGACGCAGGAATGCCTGTCTCACCTCACGCGGTCTGGTCTTCCTAGCCTAGCTGCCCCGCGCTTGCTATATGCGCACGGGCATTGGCACTGCGTAACGAAGCAGAAGAGGGGGAGAGCGACATGGCATCGCATCGCCTACGGCTTCATTGGACCCTTGGTCGTACTACTACTGTACTGTACAATCTGCCTGCAAAATTCTTGCGGCAGACAGCACGAGAGCAGCTCTTGACATCTATCTGCAAGCGATCGCCAGCTGTTGATGGATGCGAATTGGATTCGCAGAAGCAATGCGAGGCGGGCGCTACAGTGTGAGTACACAGGTGGCTGGCTGCATGTACAGTCACGAGTCGTGAGTAAGCCGGAGCACACTCTTCCTTCTTGTCACGCGGCTTCAAATAACACGCATATGCTCGCGCCGGCCGACGTCCGGGTCTGCTGGCGCGTTGATGCTGCTGTTGAGCGCGTTTGAGGCGCCTGCAAGTGGCGAGCTGCAGCGCCAGCATCATCAGCATCATCCATCATCAGCAAGATGCAGACCATTTGCAAATTCAAGGGTCTGCCGCATCGACGCACAGCAGCCTGCTGCTGAGAGCGCCGAGTGGTGGCAAGCCTTGGCGGAGATGACGATGCGGCAAGGTGGCGGCGTACTCAAAACTTGAGACAGCTCCCCATCAGCTAGTCATACTTTTACAACCCCAATGCTTGCCATGGGCCAAGGAGACAGGTGCCGCCGCAGGAGGTGGTCCGAAAGGCTTTGAGACTACGAATTGTCAGCTGGCTCATCACAGCATGAGCCTGAAGGGGACGAAGCCTTCCATGTCCACAGGCGGCAGCAAGCGAGTCAAGAGTGCGAGGTCAGCCTTGAGCTCTACTGTACCGTAGAGGTCGCAGCCGCGGGAGCCGTGCGTGTGTGTGTATGCGCGCATGGCGTTTTAGAGCTTGTCGATCCTCGGCGCCCAGCACGGCCGGCGTAGACCAGCGAGCGTGAGCTACTCATACGGGTGCATCACGAATTGATGTAATTTGCTTCGTTCCAAGTCGTCATAAATTTGAAAGAGGACATCACCGATGCAGCACAGCAGAGACATATATTATCACCATTTGGTCTGAGGTGGCATCTCACATGGTCACGATTTCGAGTGGCGATGAGATACGTGCTGAAGCGCAGCATGGCAACCGCGATATTGCAAAGACCGGCATTTGAGTCAGTCTCAATGAGCCAAGTTGATGTGGATTGGTGCTACATTCAAGCTCAAGTTCGAGACGGGGATGGCTCGGGTACTTTCTGAAGAGAAAAAGTCTGCTCTGCTGCCAATAATACCTTGACTCGTCTTGACTCGCCTTTTCGCGCAGAACTGCTGCGTTAGCTGCTTTGCGACCGCATGGATGTGTGCGCCATTTTCGCGTGCGGGAAGGGTCTGACGCGGAACCAGCCCAGTGCAGCGGCACGCTACGCGTTCCTCTGGCTTGCGTTAGCGCCGGAGCAAGAATTGGCTTGTTTGCTCTATTTTCACCATGCACACCTTTTGAACTCACTGAAGGCGAGGCCCGAGCGGAATGGATTTGCAATGTTTCCCGAGCTTTTAGGCTCGCCTCGCCGACTTGGGCGGGGAGGGAGGGAGTCCGCGCCCGCGTGAAAGCGACCGTATCATCAGCTACACTCGAGGCGCGCAGAGGTGTATGTTCAGGCACGGTCAGAAATATGCGTTGCGATTCGTGACCACGCGAACAGCCAGCGTCGGCGCCACGCAGCCACGAACGAGGGAATGGGCACGAGCATGAACCGTGAAGGCAATCAAGAATGTCGCAAGCCCCGCGCGATCCGCAAAGCTACGGAATTGAACAGATTGGTGAGCGCTGTTATATATAGCTTTCGAGTAAGACTGCAGCATCAGCAGTCACGAATGCTCGTGTGACACCCCTCGCAATTAACAGCTTGTATGCAAGTTGAATATATGTGAGTCAAATGTAGGCCGCGAATATGTGTATAGAGCGTTCTCTGGCGGCGAGACTGGCGCGTCGCTAGTCTCATAGTCTCAGCTGTGCAAGTCTCAAGATCGAGGCTCTCGGGCAGCGACAAGCACACACTGAAGAGTCATATACGCGCGTCTGCGCCTATAGCTCTCTCAAGCACTCAGAAATTGGTTCGGCGCGGATTCAGCAGCGAGCAGGTATTTGGCCCGCGCGTGATGCGTCACACTGTGATGGAAACGAAGGTGGTGTGTACAGCAGTACCGCATATCACTCTCGGCACCGCCAAGGTCGGCATACGAGAATTCTCTGAACCCCGACAGGTAACGCCATGCGATTATAAGCATCAGCTGCCGTCAGCCATACCTGACCGTCAGTGCACAACTCAGTGCGGAGCGACGCTAAACGAATGAATCCAATCCAATCCAATCCAACAGCAGCAAACGTGAGGTTTGATTTCGCGATTCTGAAGCCCATATTCGACGATTGTACAGCATGTGCGTGGCATGGCTGCCACTCTGTCAGCTTCGAGTCGATCTACCCGACCGTTTGATGGCTCAAAGATCACCATGAGCACATGATGCGCTTGCAAGTAGTGGTGGCGCGTCGGGGGTCGCCTGCGGTGTAGACAATGGGGACTGGCAGACTGAAGTAAGTAGTCGGGTATCGAGGTCTGAGCTATTGGCAGCAATCTGGAGTCAATTTCGTGGGCGAGAGGATCTGGCTCGTGGTCTCTCGCTCGCTCGAGTCGCCAAGCATTTGCATCGTGTGGCAGCCGCTTCTGGCTTGGTATGATGCGGTACACTGGGCCTCACGTTCCGTCGGGGAGCGTCGCCCGATCGTCAGCTCTCGGGGTGAGTGACCAATAATGCACGTATGTATGTGTTTGCAAGCCCGTGGCGGTGCTATGAGCGGGATAGACGGGAGCGTATTCCGTACGGCATGCATCGCGCGTGGTGTGAGTATATCCTGAAGCACCCTTGTGGCTCGGCTATTTGTTCAAGCTGTCTCACAACTCGCCCCTAAGAGTGAGAGGCAGAATGAGAAACTTGCTCACTTCCATCAATTCCGCTGATCTCTTTGACGAGAGCGGCACCACGACGATCACGAAGCTCCCAGGTGTGCACCATTGACTTCGATGGTCATGTGCGGTCCACCACCCGCAGTTATCGAGAAGCTGCGCGACCATGCAAATTCATGGATGGACTCGCGCTGGGGATGATGCGACTTCGCTTACTACATTCTTGACTCATGAGACTCACGACGGTGACTGTCGCTGCGACTCGTCACTGACCCTGCCTGCAAGCCGAGGTGGCTGACTTCGCGTGGTCAGCTGCCGTTATGCGCGTCAAGTCACGTGAGCGAGGGACTGAAACGGTCTTCGACCCCTCGATTCGGGCCTGCTGCAGGTGTGTGATGTATGCGCGACCCATGATGGCTAGCTCCACTTTTCCGCGCGTCCCAAACCCCCTCTTTCCCGTCACCCGCATGTTTTTTCTTTTTATTCAAAATTCTTGATTCTGTGTCTGTAGTGTCTGTGTTGCTTCTCACGTGACTTGTTCGCGCGTGTTGCGCGTACTTCCCCGACGAAAGATTTTGATTTGATTCCCATCGTGACGGTACTCGCCCGCCCACCTCTGTCTGCCGACTATACAACGTTGCCGTCAGCCATACCTGACCGTCAGTGCCCAACACACGACTCAATTTTGAGTGCGGAGCGACGCTAAACGAATGAATCCAATTGCCCACATAGCGGTGTCTCAGTGGTCATCGTCTGCAACCACCCTGGATTCGCCTTCAAGAATATTCACGATTGCGAATCGTCGACCTCATGGTCTTGGCGGTCCGATCGTCACACTCTTGCATGCTGCTTGCTATTGAGCCCATTCAGCATGCGAGCCTTGAACCGCATGAGGATCTCTCCTGCGCTCACACCGTTCGCTCACAACCCGTAAGCGTGAGCCCAGTTCAGTCACGAGTGGGTGCGTGCACTAGTCTGGTAAATGTACTGCGTGCAGCTTGGCAAGGCTCGACAACGCAATTGTGCTCCTCGACGAACGAATGGAAGGGTGATGGATGCAGTGTCAATCGCCCGTGCCTGCATAGCATGCACTCTTTTGTAGTCCGTCGATCGGCGCTGCAAGACGCTGCACATACACCTACATACATCACACATACACCTACATCACACATACATCTCAGCAAAGCCCGAGGTGGCGAGTTGCGCGAATGTCCCAGAACAGCGATTCACATTGTCAACAACGAGCACCGAGTCAATTTGAGTGAGTAGCGAAGCGCTGCGATACGCACACGTGACACAACCTCATCTCGTCTCATCCTACCGCATCTTCTCGTCTCTGACGAGCTTCAATTGCTTTTACTTGCGCGCGCGCGCGCGTGTTTGCAAAAGCATGAAAAGGCATACTAAGACAGGGAGCAGCGTGGGGGCCGCGGAGAAAATCCGACGAGGAGAGGGAGCGCGGAATAGAGTCATCCGACTTGGCGAAATGGTGAGACTGACCGGAGCGCAGCGGCAAATTTTTGAAAAGCAGAAGGCCAGGTCAATCAAAGCTTGACGAAAGCGATCCGAGGTGTGTGCGCTACCGACGCTTGCATGCTTGGAGCAAGACTGAATGTAGGGATTGGATTTGTGAATCCATCGTGGCAGCAGCAGCAGCCGGCCAGCGATGCGCGCAACGAGACGCAAGGTGCGCAAGAGGCAGTCTATTTTACACGCGGCAACAGGCATGACCGGGCCATAGCGCGGGAATTAGCGGGACCTTTAAGTGCGGGGACACGATGACCGACAAGCATTATAGAGAGAGAGAGAGAGAGAGAGAGAGAGAGAGAGA
>CCYA01000199.1:52869-64653 GCA_900000165.1 Ceraceosorus bombacis
TAAAAACTCTTCTAATCAATTAGTTGAGTGGAAAAATGGAATGTGGAAGGCGGTTCCGTCACTGCGACGCCTCCCTTGAGCTCCAAAGATTGGCAAAAGTCTTGACTTCGCTTCGAAGTCTGCTCCTGTATGCTAGGCAACTTACCACTGTCGCAGCCTGTGTCCGACACAAAGATCTGCCGAGGCGAAGCTCTGTGTACCTAGAGGGCGCCAACACGACGGCACTTGCCTGGACCCGAGAACGTTGTGAAGCCGGAGTGTATTTCGTCGAGCGATTCTAACGCCACACAGTCCAGAGCTTCTGAAAGCGCTGCGACCCGAGTTTAGGTGTGGGGTTGCTTGACCAATCCCGTCATCCGACGACAGCTACTTGGACGGACGCGATGGTTGGGTGCAAGATCAGTCCGACGGCTTATGACCTGAAGAGGTTTGGACGCCACTCGAGCGCTCTCGTGATCTCCGCCCCAGCCTGTCTGTCCTGTGCAGTGTGACACCGCGTGTCGTAGTATGAAGTTCTTTGTTGACGCGTGTCGTATCGTGAAGTCTTTTGTCGCGAAGTCAACGTGCTGTCGTGTGGGGTCATTGCCACCCTTCTCACAAGACCTGACAGTCCCCTCGTTCGAGTGGCTCCTTGCCACCAAGGACGGTCGGATCTGGGAGCCAGGCAAATTTTTGGATGGGTGCATGGCGAGAAGCATTGCGAGGTCAGACCCTCTTGCAGAGCTTACAAAAGCTCTTGTATCGGAACGAGAACGGCACGGTCTTGAGTCCCATCAGCAAGACTTGCACGCTACAGCACCTCGGCGCGAACTAGTCCTTCCTCCAAGTCGTTAGTTTCCATCGCCCGCGAACGTCGCACTACAGTGCAGTTCTCCTGATAAATACATTCGACATGAAGGTCTCCTTCTGCTTGGCCTCGGTGGTCGTCATGTGCATGTGCAGCACGGTTGCTGCAGCGCCTAAGGTCACATCCGTGCTTCTGCCGCAGAGCACGGTTGGGCAACTGGTGAGTCATCTTGAAGTAGCACCTGTACTTCGGGATACGGCTGACGGTCTTGACCCTCGCCGCGCATCGTCAGCTGACCAGCGCACCACCAAGGATCCGTTGGATCAATCATCAAGGCCGTACGTTTCACGAGTACGACACCGAACTAGCTACGTTCATCCGGACGGACGGACAGCAGAGATGGGGTGCACATCCCGAAAATTTGCCATCGTTATCAAGCGTGGTGAGAGGAGATCTCGGCGGTGTGATCGCGCTAGATGCAGGCACCGAGCTGACTGCGTTGCACTCGCTTGCTCTCTGGGCGCTACCTTGCAGATGACACGGGCGTCAGCAAGCGGTTTGACCGCCGTAGGTGACAGAAACGGTGTGCCACACGAGTTCATCAACGGAGTCTGGCGAAGAATCCATGGGCGTATCTGAGGCACGGTGGGCGTCGCTCTGGGGCCGAACAGTGTTGCCTTGGAGTCGTACTTCCCCCCTTCTCCTTCAACAGCAAACTTACGTTCTGCGTTGGACGCAGCAGAAGGCAAGATAGTCACCAAAGACAAATCAGCGACCATCGCGGCAGAGACTCAAGGACTGATCTGCTCACCGTCACACGAAGCGACTCGCTATGCAAGTGATCGAATCACTGCATGTATGCGCACTCAGATGCCATGAAAGAATGGCACAGATTCTCGTGACAAAAGTTCTGCCTTTGCGACTCGAGCAAACTGCATCGTGACGAGTTGTGCGAGGGCCTTCTTGTAGAGCTAGCCAAAGCACTTTTCTGGTTCTGGCTAGGCTATCCACAGTTCTCAACGTTGAATGTCTGTGCCCCAGCTCATCCCTTGCGTGATCGCTCTTCGCAGTACAGATGATTATGGTGGGGGCTCAATTATGGATGTCAATTTGTGATAGTTGCGGGAGCCAATCTGAGTCACAAATCACTGACCATCAAACAAGACACCTTCAGGCGGGGCTAATTCTGATTCAAATCAAAGTGGCTTGGGTGCTGCATGTGGACGCACGTCACGAATCACGTGAAGCACTGCAAAAGCAACCCCTTCCAAAACGCAAGCACGCGCGAGGATGCTGCGTGGTAATTTGATATGACAAACATCAACAACTGATGAATCAAATCAACGATTAGAATTGTTATGTTAATGCCGGTGCATGCGCCACGCCAGCTATTCAAGGCTCTGTGGCCCACGGCTTAAAGGCAGCTAGCTAGCTCTACATACATAGCTCTCGTCGTGATGCAAACCTTCGCGACGCGATCGCGAGTCATGCAGCCGCGAGCGAGCTGCTGCTATGGAGCTTTCAGCATATTTGGCGTGCAGCCCATGATCGGTGCGCCTGCGCGCTACTGCGCCGCCTAGCTGGGAGGGCGAGAGGGACGATCGAGCAAGCACGCGGCCGTGCGAGCCGGCATGGCATGGCATCCATGCTGCGTGGTGCAGAATGTGAATGATGTGTGTGTGGACCGTATCGACGCGCGACATCGGCGGCCCAAGCATCTTCCCCGCAAACGTGCTGATCCCTCCTCCGACATCAGGCGCAGCTCTTCGAGCCAAGCATTCGGTCGACTGTTAGCGAATCGTAGCTGCGCTCCCTTCCCTCTTCCACTGTACGATTGTCAAGATCATCAAGCAAGCTTGCCTCACCGTTCATTGGACTCCTTCACAAGCTAGCTAGCACACGATGGCCGCTGAAATTCCAGCCTGGCAGGGCTACACCCTATACATCGCCCCAGAAAGCTATCTCTTCGATCCCATCGCGCCAAAGGATGCAGGGGAGAAGAAGCAGGTCCTCAAGATCGAGAGGGATGAAGAGGGCAGCATTACTTTGCTTGGTACGTTTGCTGGTGGCGGCAGACTCGACGGTGACTGAAAGCCTCCTTCTCGTTGCCATCCCGCGCGACCTCGGCCAATGCATGGCCTTTGCACAGACTCGATGCCCACGCTGACGCTGCGCGAGAAAGAGCTTAAGGTGTACGGTGAGCATCGTAGCGCAGCAAGTCTTCAAAGCTGCTACTGACCGCGATTCGCAATCTCGCGTGCAGGCATCCTTGGTCAGATTACGCTGCACACAGCTCCATATCTCGTGCTGGTGACGGCTCGCAAACAAGTCGGCAACTTGAGCGGTCATGCTCTCTACCAAGCCACCGACTTTCGCATCTGCCCCGTACCCAGGGATTCGAAACCCAGCGTCATGGAGCACCCTGTAGAGCGCACGCTGCTGGAATTGCTCAAGACTCATCTCTACTCTGCTCCATTCTACTTTAGCTACACTTACGATCTGACTAGCTCCTTTCAGCGATCAGAGAGTCAGCGCGGAGCTCTCTGGCAGAGGGTGGGTTGATAAGCTAGCAACCGTTCAGAGGGGCTAACCGCCTGGGCTGACCACTTGCATTCTCATCTGCCCGCACAGGCGGACGAGCGCTTCTTCTGGAATCGGTACATCAGCACGCGATTCATCGAGACCACGTCGTCGGGCAAGACGGATCTGTCCAAGTTCATTCTCCCCATCATCTTTGGCTTCTTGGAGCTGAAGCAGATCAACATCAAGGGCAATGATCTCACCTATGGTCTGATCGCAAGGCGCTCCAGACACCGGGCCGGGACGAGATACTTCTCTCGAGGCATAGACGCCTTGGGCGAAGTCTCCAACTTTAACGAATCGGAGCAGTTCATCATCCTCAACAAGGGTGGCAAAGAGCTTCGAAGCTCGTACGTGCAGACAAGAGGCTCGGTGCCAGTATTTTGGGCAGAGGTCAACAATCTGCGATACAAGCCTGATCTTTTGATTATGGACAAGCACGAAACAGTGAGTGGGCTGTGGAGTCCGCTTTGCGTAAGCTACGGGGCTAAGGCGATGGGACTGCACTCCCTTCGCATAGGCCGAGGCTACCGCTTTGCATTTCCAAAAGCAAGTGGCAACCTATGGGGAAAACTATTTGGTCAACCTGGTCAACCAAAAGGGTTATGAGAAACCAGTCAAAGACGCTTACGAGAAGGCTGTCGAGGAGCTAGGCAACCCTCGAGTCCACTACACGTACTACGACTTCCACCATGAGTGCAAGGGTATGAAGTTTGAAAAGGTATTTGGGTTGATCGAACGGCTCCAAGGCAAGGGACTTCGAGCGGAAGAGTGAGTCGTACACGATGGGTGCGAGTCCCTTCGAGCTTGCAAATTCTGATTGCGGCATTCAACGTTCGCCTATCAGCTACTTCCAATCAGACGGAGGCCGCACCACGCGCAAACAGTCTGCAGTGGTTCGCACGAACTGCATGGATTGCCTGGACCGCACCAACGTTGTTCAGAGCACCCTTGGTCGATGGGTGTTGAACCAGCAACTGCGCGAAGTCGGCGTCTTGGCCTCGGGAGAAAAGTTTGAGGACCAAAAGGAGTTTTGGCACATCTTTAGAAATGTCTGGGCTGATCATGCAGATGTGGTCAGCAAGGCTTACTCGGGGACGGGCGCGCTCAAGACCGACTTTACTCGGTGAGTGCGAAGGAGGTGTGGTCCAATGTGCAGGATAGGCGACTGATTGCGCGTTGCATTGGACCTTGCCCGTCTACGTGGCGTACAGCACTGGCAAGCGATCGTGGGAAGGGGCGCTGCAGGATGGAGTCAACTCTCTGACTCGATACGTCCGCAACAACTTCTTCGATGGTAGTCGGCAAGACGCCTACGACTTGTTCACTGGAGCTTGGACGCCGAGAAAAGGCGCCACGGGAGACAAGCGTGCCATTCTCGTACGCTTGGTGTGTAGATGTGATTGGGCGTTTGATCGGTATGTTTGCTAACATTTTCAGCCATGCGTTGCGCCTCAGATGCCGTACATTTGGCTGCTCTCGGTGGCGGTTTTGGTCGCAGCCTTCTTGGCACCTCGCTCAGACGATGGTGAGTCGAATGCGGCGCTCCTTGGCGGCTCCCGCATGCCACGAGCTGACCTGGACCGAGGCCCCACCACGCGACAGACGCCACGCGCAACAAGATCACTGCTGTCGCAGTCATTGTAGCGTTCACGTCGTTCTACTTCATCACCGAGCGAGGCCTGGAGTACGTGGCCTGGCCAACCCTCAACAGACCTGAAGAGACCATGTACTACGATGGACCTGGCTACTCTTCCGGACGACACGGCAGGGCAGCCATCTCTGCGCACTATGAGGGCAACAGGAAGGGCCCAAAGTCTACAGCTAGAGATATCCTCGCTGAACCAGCCAAGGTCTCTAAAGGAAGAAGGGGCGGAGAGTACACGCAGTAGGTCTAGAATCGACCATGCGGGTCCGCGAATCACGGCATGAAGTGGCGCCTACCCGCAACCGCATCAAGTCCGTCTCGTAAGGTTTGCGCTCTGTACATAGACAAGGAATGAAATGCATTTCGAAATGGCAGGCAGTGGTCGGCGTTGCACATCATAGCCAGCGCAAATGCTTTCAGAGATCCGGCGATTCCAATCGACGCTTCTGTCGGGACAGCCATGAACGCAAAGATGGCCTCGTCAGCGCAGCTTCACACGGGGCGCGAGTTGTATTTCGGTGAATAGTCACTCACCCGTGCAAAGGACTCGTCGCCACTGTCATCGTCCGCACTTTGTTCGTCGGCCCTCTTGCGCTTCGTGTCGTGTTCGCCTGGCGCATCCGAACCAGTCGCATCATTTCCAGCTCGCTGTCTACCTTCCAGCTCCTCGTACACCTCCTCCGCGCCGGCGGGGATGACTCTCCCACCGACTTGTTCCTCTTGTTCCTTGTAAACCTCGTCGTGTTCCTTTCTCCTCTCCTCCTCCTTTGCGATCCTATCTTCCTCCTCCTTCAACCTCAAATGACCCCAACCCCCTCTGCCCGCATCGTACTCTTGCCTATACTCGTCGCGCACTTGTCCACCTGATCGTCCGCGTCCGTACTGACGACCATCCGTGTATCCAGGATCCAAATCGCAACGGATCACTCGCTCGTCCAGCTTCGTACCCGAAATCTGCCGCATACATGCCAAGGCTTCCGCGTGGGTGTAGTACCTATGCATCGCAGAGGAGGAGCATGCGTGTGAAAGGAATACACCTAGGTGAGCGTGAAAACGGCGCGTCTCTCTCGAGTGACGGGAAAAGTTACCCACTCGACAAAGGCGAATCCGCATGGTGTCTTGTTTATTCGATCTAGACCCATGATGATCCTTCGAATGCCGCCCCCGGAAGAGGCATTGCAAACCCTGCCAAACAGTTCGTGCATCTGTTCTTCGGTCGTGTAGAAGGAGAGGTTGCCGACGTATAGCGTCGCGGTCTTGGACAGGGCCATGTACGTAGCTGCTCGAGACGATGTGTTGCGAGAGTCGCGATCTGAATACATTGAATTGTATGCGCTTCGTCAGCTAGGGATTGATGGGCAGGATGCGGACTTGTCTTGGATGAAGCGTGGTATGTTCGCTACTCACAGGACGACGGAGCGTCTAGACTGTCCACCACGGACGACATTGTGTGCAGGGACTTTAGCGGAGCTGCTCACTCGACCGAGTCTGGAATGCTCTGCTCTCGATTTGCGTGCGAGTGTGAAGGGCGTCTCGATTGCGGGTCAAGCCAGCCCATGTCAGGAGCGCGAGAGAAGAGTCAAGTCTGGACTGAAGGGGGTGCGCGGTGGGGTAGTCGAAAGTAGCGAGGTGCACAGACGGCACCTATGGTCCTCTCGTGCGGGTTGCGGCGCATACATACCACTCGTTCGTGCACGCCTCCACCGCGCGAGCTTCGGTCATGTTTTTCTTGCCGGCACACTACGCTTCCCACCTACGTGACGCTGCCGATCACCTCGCGCTCGTCGTCGATCGACCACATTCTCTGCGCTCGCCAGCATTAACAAACGCTCGGCTTCTAAAAGACTCGACCGGATCGGTCAAGAATAGTGTCGGGCCCAAGAAAGGCGAAGAGTCTTTGTGCTTGCACAGCGACGCGGTCACGAGCGCAGTGCCACGCGATGCCATGCCTCTTCAAGTGTACTACTTAGGACCGCCGGGCACTTACACTCATTCCATTGCTCTGCACTTCATACAAGACGGCGATTCTGCAAGATCGAGCAGTACGATCCGGCAATCTTTGGAGGATGCCGCTTCAGCTTGGTGCGAAGATGAATACAGGCATCAACGGTCGGTCGTGCCGCTCGCACTGATGCCGTATGAGAATAGCACTTATGGACTGGTGCTCGATACTCAAAGTACTCTTATAGGTCCAAGGCATGGCGGAGCGAATGTCAGTCTGGGATCAAATGGGCAGCTGGCCTCGCCGAGTGAGCTGTCGCCGGTCGTGGTGGCGGAAGCTACGAGAGCTGTGAGGCATGCCTTGCTGGGCAGTCGACGTGCGCGAGATAGGCTAAGGAGGAAAGATGGGCTGCAGGCGCTTCATGATTTGGAAGAGCTGGACTTGTCCAGGGTGACCAAGGTGATGAGTCACGAGCAAGTGAGTAAATCATCTGATCAGGCATCTCATCTACTATTCTACTCTGCGCTTTGCCAGTGTCTCAGCAGGCCTTTTGCACTGACTGCCTTGTACTTTGTCGAATGCTTCGTCACCGCTAATGCTTTTCAAGGCTTTAGGTCAATGCTCCGACTTCCTGACTCGTAATTGTCCAAAGGCTGAGCGAGTCAGCGTCGCGTCTACAGCGCTCGGTGCGCGTCTCGCAGCCTCGACCACGTCCTCTCAGAACACTTGGAGCACGAGCGCATGTCGCCCGTCTTCTTCGATACCTCTCTCTGCACAGCACGCTGCGGGGAATGGTGAGGATACTCGCAGGCGGTCGGGACACGCTAATGTCGGGGCGGCAAGTGACCTGCAAAACGGAGGTCATGCGACGAGGCCCATTGAAAGCGATAAAGACGAGGTCGTGGTGGCTATCGGAACAGAGCAGGCAGCCGAGGAACTCGATTTGGTTGTATTGCAGCGCAACATCCAAGATAGGGATGGTGAGTGTCTCTTCTGCCGGTTTCCGAGAGAGAGATGGCCTCTTCTTCACGAGTCATGACCCGCTGTGGTCAAGGGTGTATGGAGACACTTGCTGATGCGTGATATCGCTCGCACCGGCTTCGCACGCAGACAACGAAACGAGGTTCTTGCTCGTGGCGCCCAATGAGCAAGTGGCGAGGGCCTATCGCAGTGCGCATCCTCAGCCACTTGAGGGCTCTCGAGCCATGCTGCTCCTACGCACCGACAGTCATTCCACCAATCTGACATCTCTTCTCGGCGCTTTGTGCGCAACTGCCAACTCTCGACCAGACCAAGCGCCTGTTCGTATTCGCAAGGTGGATCGCAAAGCCTTTCCTCTGGGCGACGAGACTCGGGCCTTGCGGGGTAGCACGGAAGAGGAGAGGGATGATGCGTCTAGTTGCGAGACTGCGCAAGCGAAACAAGGCAGCGCTTGGCCCAGCGTCTACTTCGTAGAAGTCGAGAGTGCCGTCTCGTCCGCGCGACTCGACGACGACTTGCAAAGGCGCTTGAAAGCTTCGCACGATCTGCAAGGCGTTCGGGTGTTGGGAGTGTGGCAAGTCTCATAGCACCAGCCAAATCGGTACCCAGTGGCAGTGGCATTCATGCCTGTCCAGAGTTGCCCGTTCCGACACACGCACTAAGCGTGCTTCTTGACCCATCAAATCCTACGTGCGAAGCTACAACGAGTCCGTTGGAGGGAGCGCAAATTTTTTCGACACCTTCTTTGCTACCAGCAGACCAAGTCATGATGAAGTTTATTGCTCATGCACGGAATGGCCCGTCAGACGCTGCGATGATTGTGATGACTGCGCGATGGATTGTGGTGAGCATGCAACGGTGCAGCACAAGAAAGTACAAACTTTGAGCCGTAATGTTCAGACTACGCAGCGCCTTTCTGAGCCTGGATGACCTTGCTGGGCCATCTACCTCTACTCAGATCGTCCCTCCTCTTCCTGTTCGCATCGTACGCCACTCTAAAAGGCGGGTCTTGATCGAAGCCCAATTCCCTCCTCAATTCCCCAAAGTCCTGCTCCCATCTCTTTTCCCAGTACACATTGATCAGAGGAGTAGTGATCTGTCCCTGTTTCCAAGCCCATGCTGCTAGACCTCTTGCCGGACCGCTCGATGTAGCATTCCCTTGTGCGCTTCCAGATTCAGACTGGAGCGCAGACCCGTGCGCGAGCCCAAAGCCCAAAAGTTTTGCCCTTTCCTCCGCCGAGAGACGTAGGGGACCGGCAAGGGCGGACAAGTAGGATACGGGCAGACCAAAATGACTCGCTTCGAACATCTTCACCACCGTCTCTCCCAAGTGGGAGACGGGCATGAGGCATAGCAGGTGGTGCATATCGTGCGATTGTCGATTGCGAGCCATAATGTAGCGCAAAGTTGGATCGTCTACGTGAAGCACCTGTGCGGGCGGTAGGGGGTTGGTCATGCGCTCGAACAGGCATGCTTGTTGCGCAAACGCTTCAAAACCTCGCCGCCATGACTCACCTCTGCTCTCGTATCCGGTCCAACGCCACACCAATCCAGCCATCTGGTATACTCGTTCCCAAACGTTCCCTCCGGTAAGCTTCTCAGGTATGCCATATCCACCGTCTTTGTATTGATCTGAGGTCTGTCCAACAAGATCCGTCTACCTTCTTCGCTCGCCAGCATCTGATCCCTCATGCGAGAAAGATGAAAAGGCTCGGAAGAGAGTTCGGAGAGCAGGGCTATCTGATCGCCGCGCGAAGGATCTAGCAGAGATGCTACGGCTGATCCCAAGCCCAAGAAGAACTTGTGCGGCGATGAAAGAGGAATGGGGGCAGAGGTGTGCAGAGATGATGAGCTGGCGTCTGCATTTGCATCTGTGCTCGTGCTTGTGCCAGAGATGGACGATGATGCAGACGGTGATGCGGTGCGAGATGACGATGAAGAGGAGCGCGAGGTGATGGTGGCGCTACGGAAACAAGCCGATTGACGCGGACACGCCAATAACAGCCTCTGTCCTCGTCGCTCCCATCCTGTCCTGCGACAAGCATCTCGAGCAGCATCCAACGCTGTACGCTCCATGTTTGGTGCCTTGTGCTGGGGCAACGAATGCCCCTCGGTGGGGTGGGGACTGCACGGGTGAGATGAGGTGGGATGAAGAGGAGATGCAAAGCTTTGGCGAAGAGCAGCGCTTCCTCCACATGAGGATCCAGATTCTGCTTGAGCCAAGCTGGACCTTTGGCTTGACAGCGATGAATCGCACGACCGATGACGAGAGCTGATGAGTGGGTGAGGTGAGTCGTGATTCAGTCATTGCATCGTACTTTGATCGTGACTTTGTTCAATTGACACGCAGCTTTCATCTTCCTCAACCTTTTGACCCGCCTTGCCTTTCTTTCTCCACAAACCTTTCCATTCAAGCCCCATCTTTCTGGCATCTCAGCAGCAGGCGATGCCAATCTTGAAACACGTGACCGGTGGCATCGCCCCCCCCGCGATTTCACGTCTTTTGGGAAATTTTGAATTGCATTTTGATTCTTCTCGCGTGCGTGCAGGCTGATCCTCGCGTCGAAACACGAATGGTGGGCGGGGCGAGTGCAAATGCGAATCACAATGTCGTTGTGGATTGAGTGAGCGCAGCAGACTCACGACTCACGACTCACGACTCACACATATATGCACACCATTCTTATCACAAAGGCAGCCCGACCACTACCCTTCTCGCACCATGTCAGCAGCAGCAGCAGCAGCAGCAGTGGTGGGAGCTTCGAGCAAACGTCGAGCTCGCTCATCCAGCGATTCATCTTCCTCTTCCTCTCCCTCTAGCGACATCGACTTTATCAACGTCTCTTTCGACTTTACATCCCCCACCGACATCGATTTCCACTCTATCAAGCGTCAATTGCAGCAACTATTCTACACCTACTCGACGCGTGATGAGCAATTGGATCTTGGAAAAGTGGCGGATCATGTGATTGGCTTGGCTGCGTCCAGTGGAGTGGGAACGGTGGTGAAGGTGGATCAAGAAGATGACAGCGATCCTTATGCCTTTGTGAGCTTGGTCAATCTAAAGGTGAGTTTGCCAGTCGGATCATAATGCTACACTGCATGGGCACGACGCAGACGCAGACGCAGACAGAAGATCCCCCGCCATTCTCTCACACCTTGACCTCGCTTTGCCCATTCACACCTTTGGCACGCACCCCGCCAGGACACGTGCTCCTCAGCTTCTCAAACGCTGCACAACTTCTTCTCTGCAAGACTCGCCTCCAAGTCCGTCGGTTCAAGCTCTACGGCCTCGCAAGCCATCTCCGACGTACTGTCGTCCAGCAACACTGCCCATCGACCGTATTTGGTCCTGCACGAGAGGATGGTGAACCTGCCTGCTCAGATAGCCACTCCGCTCTATCGTATCCTGGCACAAGAAATCGAAAGTCAAGTGGCACAGGTGAGCCAAGCTGCAGCGAGCGTGCTTTTGCAGCACAGAGGGCAGCTCTTTAGACGCTTTTCGGGGGGCTAATACGACCCTGTTTTGCTTGTGTGGCCCCCTTCCGTTTGTCTCGTTGGCAAGAAACCCACCCACCTGATCTTCTTTGCTCGCATATTTAGCGCCGCAGCTTTCAGCTCCGACGAAGAATCGGCATCGGAAGACGGTGCATCTTCCACGAAGCATCAGCAACAAAAGAAGAGACGAAGAAGAGGGACAAAGACGAAGACGTCGACGTCATCATCGTCATCGGCTGCTGATGCGCTTCGAAATTTGCAATCTGGTGCAGCATCGATAGGAGGCGGTGCGAATGGGAAGGATCAAACATCGATGGGCGCAGCAGGCTCGGATCATCACGCTTTTCA
>CCYA01000199.1:108676-118991 GCA_900000165.1 Ceraceosorus bombacis
GTCATTGCGCCAGTGCCACCCCGGCGTCGTATCGTGCCGCTTGGCACCCTCACGCCGCACCTCTCACAGCGTCGACGATCGGCGAAGCGCCAATTTTGGGGTGTGGGAGGACAATCGTGGTTTCGTGAGGTTGGGAAACTATCAAGAACAACGCCAGCAGTTGCTGTCCTCGTTTGAATACCAGCGCCGCTCACTTTACGTGCGTCTGGCTCGCCTATCACTTGGCCAACAAGGCAGGGCGCTAAGGCACAGCCATCGACTTGCTGGCAAAGTTGTCACCCACCCGGGCCTCGAATGACGACACGGACGAAGGAATGCTGAAGGTCGAATATCCCCATCGATGCACACGCTTGAGCCTCGTCACCGGAGCATTGTTAGCAGACACATCCCTAGACTACCAATCGTAGATTTGCGACTCGTTGGCCGTTGAGACAGGCCTAGATCGCCAAAGTCATGTCCTACCATTGCCGTCAATCTTGTCAAGGAAAGTCAATGTACGCTGATCGTATTGCGTGAGCGACGAGCGCGATTAGTGGAAGCTACAAATGGTAAGAGGAGCCGTTCTGGTGGTTATCAGACATTGCGTGTGCATCGCGACCGATGCGCACGTCAGCGTTCTGATGATGGTCTTGCAAAGTCAATGGCTCGAACCGGACGCGAGGGCGATTAACCGGTAGCGAGCTTCTTGAGGCTGGCCTCGCTTCCGTTGAAGACATCCTGGTCGCCGGGGAATGTGCCAGAGTCTGCCCATTGCCAGATAGTCTGGTAAGGCCAGCCGCCAGGAATGGTGCCGGGAGAGCTGGCGCCGTAGCGAGCAAGAACGAGGGGGCTGTTTGCGCTGAAAGCCTTGGAGTTGCCAGTGCAAGTGTTCCACCAGTCGTTGGTGGTGTAGATCAAGGGGTAGCGACCAGTCTTGCTGTGGTAGGTGTTTACAAAGTCACTGATCCAGCTGACCATGGAAGCCGCAGATAGACCGTAGCAAGTACCGCCAGATCCCGGGTTGTACTGGATGGGGTACAGAACGGAGTAGGCAGGTCAGCAGTCGCTCTAGCGAGCAATAGTCAAACACCAAAGCGGCATGCGCACCTCGATGTCGAGCATGCCGGGCAGAGTGCGACCATCGTTGGACCAGCCACCTCCGTGAGCGATGAAGTAGTTGGCCTGCGTAGCGCCAGATCCAGAGTTGGGGTGAGCAAAGTGGTAGGCGCCGCGAATCAGCCCAGCCGACGTGGCTCCGTTGTAGTTGGCAGAGAAGGAAGTGTCGGTGTAGGTCGTGCCTTCCGTGGCCTTGATGATGACAAAGCGAGCACCTTTGGACTTTTGCGATGCCATGTTGACAGTGCCTGCAGATGCATTGCCTGTCAGCGAGGCGAACGCTGACTGACACATTCACGCACATCCTCACGCACCTTGGTAGTGGCTGATGTCGAAGCCAGGAACGCCGGCGGGAGCGCGCTTCTCGACTGGAGAGGCGACTGCCAAGGTGGCAGCTGCCGCAAGGGCGATGAGGGAGGAGGCGATGCGGACCATGCTGACGCGAAGGGGATTGATTGTCTTTCGATCAAGTCAGGATGTGGCTTGCGTTCTGAAGAAGTCAGATGGGGGGGGGAGGAAGTTCGAGACGAGCAGGAGGAAGCGCCCTTATATACCTTTGAGCCTGCTGACCCGCCAAAGTCGAATACGCGGGTTCGCTATGGGAATGGCCGCAGCTGCAGTCACGCACATCAGCGATGCCTTGCAGCGGCGAAGATCTGCCAGGGCGACGAAGCGGCGCTCCTCTCGGCCAGCTGCGCTACAACTTGGTTCTTCGAAGATTCGCCATTCGTGACTGTGATAGCCTCGCCTTGCCTTGTCGCTGCCCACCCACAGCACGTTCACTAGCGCCAAAAGGGAGAACATACGGCGCTAGTCAACGCGTCTAATCACGAATGGCGTGAGGGCTTTGAATTCGTGATTGCTGCTGTCTGCTTGACGCCTCGAGTGATCCACGAATAGACGGGCCCCATGGGCGCGGAATTGGGGACGTGACAATCGTTTGTGTTGCTCTATGGTGTCCTAGCTGAGCTGTTCCACGGCTTTTGCGTGGTTGCGCACCCTCCCAAATCACAAGTCAAATAAATCAGCTCGGGCAAGCAAGTCGGTCATCGGCGTGCGCACCCTCGCCCGCCGGCTTGCTGCTGCGCGCAACAGATCTCCGCCTGCAGAGCCGCGGCGTTCGGAGCGGAGCCTATTGCAGGTGGGCGGCTCGTGCGCTCACGCACGCTAAGGCTTATTGCTTCCCGCTGCAAGAATGGGCGGGCGTATGCACGTTGGCCTCGTGTACTACCTCTCGCTCGCATGCCTACCTTAATGCACCGCTCGTGATGATTCACATTTCGGGTCTGTGGTTGTAGTCTCGCACCAACGTCCACAAGCAAAGTGTGGAAATCGACTGGCTACAATTGACCTGCCTGAACACGGCAGAATGCATGCCGACGACTTTGCCGACTCCTCCGCCGAGCTGCCTCTGGTAGACCTCCGCTCGCCGAAGTGGTAGTAGTAGCGAAGTACACTCCTCACTCCGGGCCTCTCGGTGCGGGGCTGGGGCGCCAGGAACGATGGAACATTGCAATCGCTTTGCTTCGGGAAAGGACAACCCAGCTCAAAGGGGTTGACTCCTCACTACGAAGCGCACTGCAACATAGTAGGCTTTGCTTTCCTTTCACAGAGTCTACAGCAGTCGCCACTTTAGGCAACGGGCTTACAAAGTCCGCGCGCCTTGTTCAACCACGCCCATCCCCGCGTGTACGCGCACGCGATAAGTTCGGGCAGGTCTCCGATAACCCTATCTAGCTTGTTCGCTAGCGCTACGCCACGCTGCAGCGGCCAAGCTTACCTTCTCGGGGACGGCAGGGACAGCTACGTGACTTTTGATCGCGCACGCAAAAGGGACGCAGAGGGAAGAAAGCCAAGCTTGCATTGTGATTGCAGCTCTATAATTTGACGTCATTGCTCGCTCTCGGTGCTTTGACCGACTTTGCCCGCAGTCATCACTCTTTTGTCTGCCCGCACTGGCAACACAGTCGGGCTGGTGTGCGTGCACAATCGAATAGCGGCACTAACCGGGCCGATCACCATCGCAAATCGTTCTTCGCACCATCAGCACGAGCAAGTCCGAGATAAGTCCATCTGCAATGCCTGCACGCGTCTGCCATGAAAGCAACAGCGCCGCCCGGACCTTTGAGCTGCGTCGGAAGTCTCCCTCGCGTATTCTCCCCGTCTTTCGGACATTTGTGCGTTGCTTCTAAGGGTGTAACCTGCGAGGTATCAGGGCAAACCTCACACTGCGTCACGCCGCTTCTCAAGAAGATTGCGCAGCGTAGATCGAGCGGCGGTCGTCTTCGATCAACGCAGGCCACACCATGAATTGCTTGATGAAGTGTCATCAACCCTCACCGCAAGATTTAACTACCAGATCGTCAGCGCAGGTCTACGGTAACTCTCCTGCGGAGTGTCTACCCCTTTACCACTCCATGCCTCTCATTCTCTTGGCACCGGCACCGCGTCAACATCGTTTCGCCTGCAGCATCGCTTCATTGCGCGGACTGACAAACAACCCCGTGATGACAACGTTCATGAGACTGGAATTGTCTGCATGTCAAGGTTCTGGCCAATTGAAGCTCCTTCGGACCAACGTCTTGGTCGTTGGACTGCAGATAGACAAGGACTAGAGTGAAAATGGGAGGCCATAACCTGCTCACGTTGTAATTCGAGAGAGCGTCGATCGTAAGCAAGTAGCGGGATAGTATGCATAGCTCAGACGCGTAAATCGCGTCCGCGACTATGCGCCTCAAGCTTGTAGCGCTGTCTTTCTTAATCGTCCCGGTCTCGGCGGCTAGGCTGGGGCAACGCCTTTTGAAAAATATAATCATCACAGCTAGGGGTTTCGTTTCGTTCACTTCGAACTCTTCAGAAAAAGGCGCAAATAGATATGATCAAACTAAACACGGTGGCGTCGCAAGGTTGCATGACCGTCTGCCATACCCCGATGTAGCTCGAAAAAGAATCAAAATATTATCTCTGGCAATGGAAATCGCTGTTCCGCCTGACCTCTCGAGGCGGGTGTCGACCGTGACGGCTTGGACACCCCAGCCAACCTGTTAGCGCCAACATTTTCCATGCAGGTGTTCAAACGTGTGCCGTCTGCTGATGAGAAAGATCAGCGTTCCAGACGCTTTTGTAGTCTTCGCAAGCTCTGCTCGCTTTTTAGAAGTTCAAAACGCACGTTGTTTGTCGAAGAAAGTGTTGCAAAGCTTGGGCTCCCTGCTGGCACGCTCATGAAAGTCTAATCGGAGTGAGCAAAAGGCGCTAAATTTAAGCTATCCATAGGAGCAAAATTTCTTTTCGCTCGTTCTTTCCTTCTCTTTTGTTTTTCTGTTGCGAGTCTTTTAGCAAGAGAATGATGCGGGTTCAAGAGAATTCCGTGCGCTGCGTGACAGCGCAGAGATCATAAACTCATATCGCGCGTCTTTAACCGCAGAGGCACTGTAGCCGTAGACCGGAGCCCCGCTGGGTGACGTAGAGTAAAGACCGCTCCGTCTGTCACTGTCAGCCTCTCCAGTCTGCCAGACAATTGGCGAGGTTCGATGGTGTTACGACAAGATGCAAAAGCTAAAGGTCCAGAACGCTCGCTTGAGATGAGACGTGGCAATTGCAGTCGTCGGCGCCAGAATGAGCCACAAGGCGGCGCTTGTAAGGGAAGCACAAATTGAGGAGGCGCGGCAGAAGGCCAAGTGTGGCTGTACTTCTGTTGCTGGCCAGCCCAACACTCTCAAAAAGGAACTATGGACTGCGAAGAGCAAGCTTGAGGCAGACAAAGGAGAGGCCTCTGTGCTGAAGGAACAGTTGACAGAGACGCAGCAGCGCAAGCAAGAGTACTACAATGAGGCGTGCAAGATGCACATCAAATGGGCGCGACTGGCCATCAAACCCGCGGATCCAAAGCTGCACAAGGAATTTGGAGCGCCGTGGCCTGATCATCTGGGCGAGTTGGACATGGACGCAGTAAAGAGGCTGAATGAGGGGCACAAGGAGTGAGAAAAGGCAAAGAGGGTGCCAAGGCATATCTTGGAGGGCAGCCCCATCCAGCAAAAAATTTGGCTGGCGGGGTTCAAAGGGCAAGGCACAAGGGAGTGACCAAGGCGCATCCTGGAGGAGAATGGAGCGCTGCGATTCAAGGTGCATTGCTGGGGACACCCAGAAATGGCCATGGAGATATTGCAAGGCTCAATGGAAGGGGTAGAGCTGACTCCAGAGATGGAGGCGGAGCTGAATTGACCAAAGGGCTGGTACACCAACAAGTGCGACATGCGTCTCTACTGGCCTGGGCCTGGCGCTAGCACCGACTTTCGACTCACGGACAAGATTTCGCCCGAAGGAAACTCGCGCAATTGAGTGCCACAGTATAGCACGTAAAATTGACCAAGACCCTGTTTGCATTCGTCGGGTAGTAGAAACATCTCCCAACATTTGATTGCTCTGAAAAAGAAAAAGACTCAAAGCTTACCAACGTTGACCATGCGTGATGCCAACGCGCCAAAAGACTGCAGATTACTGCCTGGCAGATGTGGTGACGAATGAAAGGAGTGGCGAGTATAATTTCTGTCACATTGCGATCTTAGCGAGAGGGGTATACGGATCGCTTTGTCTGTGAAACGAAAGTCATGCTTTAGGCGGCGTCAGATTTGTGAAGCGCTCTTCGCACATGCGATTGGCCTCCATTCATGTACAGATTCAATTGCACCTGCATCTCGGCTGTACAGCATCAAGCCGTGTTTGAGTGTAGCTCTCTCTCTTAATTTTGGTGGCTCGCGACTTGCGCGGCAATTTTTTACGATATACCAACACTGCGGAACATGCTTGGCTAAAGGCTTTGGGAGACTGCTTTCGCGCCATCAGTGCCGTGCGTTTGTCTCGCGGCCGCACCAAGAGGCATGTGCAGAAAAGTGCTCTTGCGCTGAAGCCCCTTCGATGATGCGAGAATCAAATGCACTGCAAAACCTTTTGTCTCGCTGCGTATCGTGTTCAATTCCAATGCACATGCACTCAAGCTCCTTACTTTCAACCCACCGTTCAAGCTTTTGGATGGAGGTGTCAACAGAGGCAGGCAAACGTGTTAAGCCACCAAATCGTCTGGTAGCCTGCCCGAGCAGAGGTCACTGATTACATCGTTCGATGCTGTGCTTGAGCACCGGCGGAGTCTCAGCGCAACGATGCTGTGCTTGAGCACCGGCGGAGTCTCAGCGCAACCGTCAAACCAACAAAATTTGTCGCTCACCATTAGAGTGTCGATGAGCAATCACGCATGCGCTTCTGACACACGTTGAATTATCATGCGGACACACGAGCTGGGATCGTCGTCTCGACAGGTGTTGAACTCTAAGAAGTAGTGTCTGATTTGGGCGATGAAGCCGCTCATGATAGCTGCAGAGGTTAAATAAACCTCTCTGCACCTTTTTCTGGAAGAAAAAGAAGAAAAAAAAGGAAATCAAGACCTTCTGGAGCTTTATCAGGGCGTAGAAGTGCTGTGAGGCGAAGGAACCAAAAGAGACATATCGTTCAACGGGCACTAGAGGTACATCTAATGGAAGGCAAATTAACCGAACGCCGCCTCCGCGATCGATCGCAAAGTCATCTCGACGAAGACATGCACGGAGAGAGGTGTGCATACCCTGTGGAGAAGAGGTATGAATTCTCATCCATGAATTACAAATCCTCGTCTTGGTACGACTGTCGCTGGCGGCGTGAAATTTTTGTGAGCCAATGGTCTCTTTGGGAACATTCAGAACACGAATGAATCATTAACCATTCACTCCCTTTCCGCCTTTTCCAACTGCCACTGATCCCCAGGCGTGCCTCGACATCCACACAAGCTGGGTTGTACATCACTTTTCCTGATGTGGTTTCGATGATCATTCTGAATGTGCCAGTTTCTCCGTCCTGTGACTACCACACCAGATACATCGTGCACACTCGTGGGAAGTTGGTTTCTGGTTTCGCGTAAGGTCGCGAAGCTGGTTTCAACCCGAATGCGAACGCGCAACGGCTTTTTGTGGTTGTCGCAATTTACTCGCAAGCGTCTGCGGCATGAGGCTGCTAGCTCGATGACAAGACAAGAGAGCGTCAAATTGATCACGATTGTTACCTTGTGAGCTATGCTGTGTCAGGCAACCTGAGCGTCGTGCATTGATTGACTCACGGGTCCATCACGACATGCGGGCGGGGTTGAAAGTATTTGTGCCCTACGTGCGGATGTCCATTTGAAAAGAATTGCGCTCTCGAGAAAAGCTTGGAATAATTAGAGCAAAACGATCACTCGTGAAAGGAATGAACGAAGAATTATTAATTCGGCACACCTTTTCTGTCACGAGAACCAGGCTTGGCCGTTAGAAGGCTAGAGTACAAAAGTGGGAAAGGTCGCGATGAGATAAATGCTGAAAGCCGACAGACGTTTGACGCATTCCAGGCAAATCGTGTCGTTCCGTAAGAAGAGAAGGCCTCATGAGATGTTCGCCGCAGCTGATGACCGTGCGAGCAGGAGAACGGCGCATACCAGCCACGGATCGATGTGATGTACGGTCTAATGATGAGCAGGCGTCACCTTCAAGGCTGCGTCTTCGGAAGTTGGTCGCCGGAGACCTTCGCAGTCATGTGAACTGGAAGCAGTATTTCGTGGCGAGCAGAGCGCGTTGAAGCTTTTGGCCCCCTCAAGGGACTGGCTGAGAAACCTTTTTGTGCATCGACATGAAGAGGCTTACGCTTCCGCGGGGAGTTATGGGCGTGTGTGAGACAACAACCTCGCATATGGCGCAAAGTCTCGCTTGTAGGACGGTACACCTTCTTGCTGAGCACGTAATGGTCACGTTCCGATCGCCACCTTGCAGAGGCCTCAACATCTCTCTATGCTGGTCATGCTTCCTTGGTCAAGTGTCTTGTAACCTCTCGGTTATCACGGCCATACCACAGGCTCCACGCGAAGCGAAGCACTCAATTATCTTTCCACACCATGAGCCTTTGCCACAAATGCGACCGAAAAGGTGTCAACTTTGAGGCCCTTCTGGCTACTCGTTTGAGCTGATGATCAGGAGCAGACACCAGAACTGATGTCGAAGGAAAGTTGAGAGAGGCTATGGCCAGTTTTGTGTGCAGAAGAGAACCTATAAAGGCAGCTTCACAAATGGCAGCAGAAGGAACACTCCCCTCAACATTCAGCAGCCTTGTTCGCCGAGCTGGTCTCGCGGGCAACACTTGGCAAATTCCTGCAACATTTTGCTCTTTACAACCTCTTACCAGCGCAGGCCGCTTCGGCTCAAGTTTGATTTCAAGATGCAAAACAAAGCTCTATTGTCGACGCTCGTTGGTCTCGCCATCTGCCTTTCCAAGGAAGTGTCTGCGCTTCCTGTGCATCTGCAGACCCGTGCGCCACCAGTCATCGAGACCATCAGCGACTTTGTCCGCGGCGGGGGTCTGCGTCATCGCGTCCACTCGCAGCACGTCAATGAGCCAGCGGCAATCTACGAGGAAGAGACGCGCCCACTTCGCGGGGGCTACGTGCCGGGGACTGGCAAGCGCAGACTCAAGAAGATCATCTTGTACAGCACGTGAGTATCCGATGGACTCTCTCGAGTAGTTGTAGCATTGTGAGAGGAACTGACGAGAACTCCCTTTCTTGTCAAGCGGTCTGGCTGCTGTTGGCACCGCCACTGGGGTGGGTACCCATGAAATTGTTGATCATGAGCGCGAGCAGAATCGCGAACTTGCGAAACTGCGAGCGGACGTGGAGCGACGTGAGTGTCGGAGTGAACGCTCGTCTTGAACGCTCGTTGCCGGGACCACAGCAGCAGAAGTGCATGCTTCAGACGAGACGACTGACTCGTACTTAGCTTGCGCGTCTCCGCCACATCAGAAGCTGCAGCCATGAGAGAGGCACGCAAAGCTCAAGAGCAGCACGGTGAGTGCAAGAGAGATCACCATGTCTCGCCCGTCTCCAACCCGAGACGATTGACCTTGTCGTTGTCCCGCCAGGCGCGGCGCATGAGTCGCCGCAGCAGAATGTGCCTCTGCCATCCTCGCCCACCAAGTATCCTGACGAGAATGCTTCGCCACATTTTGGCCCTCCAGGAGGTATCAATGAGCTGGAGCATGAGAGTGGCACGCAGAAGCGACCCATCGGTGGGAACCCAGCACCTCAAGCGAACACGCCGGGACAGGATAAGAAGCATCCGCCACGTCCAGATGACACCATACAAGGAAAGGCCGTTCCCAGTCCGCCGACCCCTGAATCGAATAATCCTGGTGGAGATCTTCACCACCCACACGGGTCGGAGCTCGACGAACACGGCGTGGAAAAGGTCGCCCCGGCGCCTCCGTCGCCAAAGTCCAATGCGAGCCCGCCGCACGAGCTGCAGACGGTCGGTGGAGGCGATGATGGGACTTTGGGCAATCGCACCGGAGAAGCACCTGGCACTGTCCCCTCACCAACCAAGGAGAGTCCGCACGCTCCATAGGCCGGACCGCACCAACGTGGACGTGATGTGATGAGCTGCGACGACGCGTTGGGAGGCGAGAGATGCGCTGAGTGGAATTCCATGTGATTGGTTGTAGCGTCCAACCTCGGGCGTGTGTTCGTTTGATTGTGTCACTAGCGACTGTGGCGGAGTGTCGTTCGCTGTTGAAAGAATCGTGAGAGGCGACGCTTGGAGATAGACGCGGGGCTACGTGGTCTGCTCTGCGTCTGGATTGAGTGAGCAGTATAGCGCGGTGCATGCAGGCGGAGACGATGCCAAGACACAATTGCACTTGGGCGGCGATCAGCGTCGAGAGTGTGCTGGTGTTCTGAAGAGATGAGCTGAGTACGCCCTCTCGCGACTTACGGTTCACGTATCGATGCTCTGGCGTGATTACATCTGTGACTCTTTGTGGAATGGCGTGGGTGGCGCGCGCCAAAGTGCAATTGTCTGGCCGAGTAAGTCCTACCGCAACCTCCTACGATTGACGTAATGCTGAGAAGACGCGGCGCCTTCGAGCACGAGCGTCAGCGTCAGCGTCGCTGCCTCAGCGCTGAGGGCATGCAGTTGCGATAGCGAGCCAGTCTGTTGCATTCCCGATGGGTGTTGTTATTGTTGATGCTCGATCGCCACAAAGCGACTCGTTGTTGTGCGCGTGTGCCTTCCTGCGAGAGCGATTGGAGCATCGCAATAAGTAAGGTTGACCAGCGCGTTGCTGCGCCTCGGGGGGGGGGCGGGCGGGCGTAGCGGCTGAGACAACATCCGAAGTG
>CCYA01000199.1:119171-145400 GCA_900000165.1 Ceraceosorus bombacis
GCGTCTGCGTGCGCGTGTGTGGATCTGCCCGAGACGTCTTGCTACGTTCATCTTTGCCTTGCGCCGTGCATCCAAACATCGAGATTGTGCGATGGGCGAGGCGAAACATTGACAGACGAACACTCTGAGGCGAAGCCGCTCACTTTGACCATGGCGTACACACAGTGACCTTGCCGGTGCTCGGGGCTGTACTGTAGCGTACGTGTGTTGTGAGCTAAGCAGAGCCGTGGACACGCCACCCGCTCTCCCCCAGACACTCAAAAAGGGAATGCTGCAAGCTCGCAAGGCCCCATCTTTCACCGCATCTTACCATCACGCTTTTCCGAATCGTCTCTGCCGCGGTAGATTTTCTCATCTTTGCATAGAGCTGGCCTCCGTGCAATCTCTTCTTTTTTTCAACGCTGCTTTTGCTAATTTGCGACGCTGTCTATCCCTACATTCGATTGCAGCATGAAGCCACCGCTCCCATACCCTGCCGCGGCGCTCGGAATGCTGCTCGCCGGTCCCTGCTTGCTGGTCACTGCCTCGCCCACAGCCCCATTGGAAGCGCGCAACGGGCCCACAGGAGTAGTCGAGTCGCTTGGACACGAGCTGGGCGACGCCGGCAAGGAGGCGGGCAAGCTGCTCAAGACTGGTGACACCCACTCTGATTTCAAGCCGATGCAGCACCACGATCCCAATCTGGTCTTCAAAAAGAAAGCAAAGCACAGCAAGTGGATGGGCGTCGCCAAGGGAGCTATGTAAGTGGAGGTCGATGGACGCTTCACAACACTCGCGAAGTCGCAGCTTGCACTGCTCCTCTGCCCACAAGCTGACTGCTTGCGGCTGCTCTGTCTTGCTGACTGACTCGCAGTGTCGGGTCATTGACTGGTGGCGCCTTCCTTGCGGGCAAGTGGTACGAGGACTCTCGACAGCTGGCCGCCAAGCGCGAGCAGGAAGCCAAGGAGAATCAGCAGCTGATGGATTTCATGAATCGCACCATCTCGGGTCAGTGCTGTGACTGCCGCGGTGCTGTCTCGTTCGTCATCTCCTCTCCTCTTGTCCACGCGCTGGCGCTGATGGCCCTCTCTGCCTCTTCTCTCCCGCCCTTTGGTTCAGCACCTTTCTCCTCTGCCAAGCAGCCAGGCAAGCAGCCGTGAAAGGGTTGCTGTGGGGCAGCCTCGGCCATGACATTTTTCACCCAAGAGATTCTTTATAACGCTTTGACTACTAATCGACGTGCTTCGCGCAGATGTGGTCTGATGTCGCGCAAGTGAGGTGGTGAAACTTGAATGTGAATGTGCCTTCGCCACACATGGTAAGCACCCATGCACGCACGCACGCACGCACGCACGCACGGCAACTTGGTGTCGCATCAGTTCGTCGAGCCACGTGGCCATCCAAGGCACAACTGACTGACTGACTATCCGCCCTTGTGCCAAAAGCAGGTGCATCATGCATGCAGCAGCAGCGTCGGGGAAATTAGCGCGCCAAGGCGGAGCTAACAAAAGCCGCGCGGGGCGGGTGAGCTGTGCGCGGCCCCTTCTCCACACCCACACCAGCACGCGCACCAACACGCGCACTCGTGACTCTTGACTCCAGGACGGCGATCAGCGATCCGAGATTGTGCAAATCACCGAGCACACACTCGTGACTGCGTATCGTGTACGGTATTTAGAATCGGAACATGAACGCTGGAACGCAGCTTTCATGTGAGCCAAGAAGCGCATCGCTGGATGCGGCCAAGTGCCGTCTGCTGCCAAGTGAAGCGCGAGGATGACATCGCACTGCATACATTTAGCCGCGTCTTGGCGACGAGATTGCCAGATGCCAAGACGACCTTCAGCCGCAGGCTGCTCTGCCATCGGTACTCGAGTATACACCGAGCATGGGTGGTGAGTGCATTACTGCGAGCTTGGCAGGAGGTGAAAAGTGTTGAAAGCGGGTGAGCCTCCTCATTTGCTCGCTCCTTCCAGATCTCGTCCAGCAGGTGAGAGCGCGTGGTATAAAAGGGGCTGTGAGTCGAGTGCAATGTCACCATATCACCGTCACATCACACCACAACTCCATCCTCTCCATCAACACTTTACTACAACGCAACGATGCGCTTCACACTCACCCTCACCCTCCAGCTGGTCGTCGCTGCTTGCGCCTTTGCAGGGATGGCTCAAGCGGCCAACATTGCGCCACGCCAAGGCACCTGCGAGGAGAATTACGGCACGTATCCAGAGTACACTGGCCCTTGCGAGCCTTCCAGTGAGTCACGCGTGCGGCGGGGCATGGTCAGGCCTCGTTCATAGACGCATCATCGCTCACGCTTCTCGGACCGCATCTGTCGCTCGTAGACTGCGGCGCCAGAGGAACAAAGTGCAACCGCGGACAAGGCTGCGTCATCTACCCTGGTGAGTGGGGCAGGCAGGCAGACAGGCAACTCACGATCGGATCAAGCGCATGCCGAATCGTTGATCGCTTCGCATCCATTCACGTGATTTCCAGCCTTTGGATGTCCAGCTCAGGGTTGCGCTTGCACTTACTACTAATCACGTGAGCAACAGCGGTGCCAAGGGAAGTTCTTGGGTCACGTCGTGACTGAGGCATCAAGTTCAATTTTGAACCACGAATTGTTTAATAGCGTATCTGAGATTCATGCTTGTAATTGTGAACTTTGTGAATGGGTCGAGTCGCTATAACAGGGGCGTTGGCTGGCTGCCTGATGGCTGCCTGGCTGCCTGCCTGGCTACGTGTAGATTGGCGCGAGCGGGCCAATCGTAACTCCGCGGGGCCTCGTGCATGCATGCACCCAGCCACTCCAAGCGTCGAAATCGTCGAAATCGTCGAAATGGTCAAGATGGAATCGGGAATTGAATGAAGAATCGAAGTCAGAATCAGGGGATCAAGGTTTCGCACAGACCATCTCTTGCTGCACAGCGCACAGCTAGGCATGCATCAGCCACGAATTCGAGTCAAGTCCAGCAGGACCTGTTCCGCGCGGGGAGCGGAGGCTGCATGCTGCGTGGCCTCCTTGCTGCATGCATGCAGGCCATTCGTGAGTCGTGAGTCGTGAGTTGTGAGTTGTGAGTCGTGAGTCGTGAGTCGTGATTTGCGCTGCCCAATCTTGATTCAGATTTCAGACCGCGGGGCGGGGAGTGGCGCAGGCTCAATCAAGACTCGAGACTCAAGTCGGACTCGTGACTGATCAAAGATTCGCGACTTGACTCGCCGCCCGCGGTCGTCGACGGCATCCTTGTGTGGGCTCCTCGATTCGATAGCACACGAGCAGTGCTACCCTCAGGGCTCACGACGGGGAATGGTGAGGCAACGCGATGGGCCTTTGTAGGCCTTTGTAGATGGCGAGCCTGTAGCCTGTCTTGCGCACCATGCCCGCCTGATCATCCACACGAGGGCGCAAGCTACATAAAGAGAGCCTGGCTCAGGGATGGCTAAGCAAGTGCCCCTGTGCTTTCGCTGCCCTCACACTTTGACAACACACAACGCGCTGCCCCTCCCAATTCCAGCACACATCTTGCCGACGAGCAAATGCCAAGAGAATTCCCGGTTTGCGACGCTTGCTTCGGTACGGTGGGGGGTAACTCGCGTGGCTGCCACACGATACCCTGCAACAGGTGCCAAACGCATGGCATCAGGTGCAACGTCAGCTTTGGAGAGGATCACGGAAGCAGGCAATGGGCTATTATAAAGAACCGTGGGCGCCGCTTCGAGAACAGCAGCACTAAACAATTGGTCGAGCTTGAGCGCGAGGGTGGACCAGAGCGCTGGACTTCCGAGGGCCGGGGAGATTTTCTGTGCTGGCGAGGCTCTTGCAAACCAAACTGCCAGCATTACTGGTTTCGAGTCGTGGATGCAGCCAATCCCCCACCCGAGCATGCAATGGAAGAAGAGGTCGAGGAGCCGATGGAAGGAGATGAGCAGCAACAGCAGCAGCCCTTACCATTGCCATTTTACGTCCATCAGACACGCTGGTCTGCAATAACCCCTGACCCCACGGCAGAAGCCTCACATTCAACGTGGGAAGGATTGTGGCCCATTGAACCTTGCACGCTTCAATCGCAACGTTATGGTGAGTGGACGGGGTGCTTTGCGTGGTGCAAGACCACGGAGCGCGCTAGCTGAGAGCCGAGGACTACTCACATCTCGCCGCACCTTGCTTTCGAGGTCGTATAGGTCACGTCAAATACTCATGTGTCCGACACTGGCACATTAAAAATTTTGTGTCCAGAGAGTGCAACCTCGAGAAGGTTCACAAACTGGACCATTGCGTGGACGGGGAGTCTGCAGCCATCATCCACAGCAACCCGGGACAACGAGGCCTGGCTTGGCGTCACAAATATGCGCCCCCTACCGGTCCGCCTCTTCGTGACGTTGTGAGCTCTGAGCACTTGTACGCCGCTTCATGTCCAAATAGCTTCTCACATCGGTCGGACACTCTGTTCTTCGTCCTTAGCCCCCTCTCTGGCTTCACCCTGACTGGCCCTTCCCTAACACAACCCACACTGAAGCAGCCTCTGGTCGACGATATCTCCTATGGCATCATTGCACTGACAAACAGAAGACGATCTGCAATGTGGACAGCTGGCAGAAAGACTGCATCGCGGCCATGAAGAGTGAAGACGTTGTAACTGCCTGCAACGCCGCGCACAAGTTTGCAGCCTTACACGCAGCGCACGATGTCTTGGGCGAGTTCGGCTCCGTTTTTGTGCGCCGATGCTATGACTTTGACGTGAGTGATGGATTGAGCAACGTGTATGCTGTTGCTGATACATTTCCAATTTGCTCGCCCCCCCGCACTGCTCACAGGCGCGATTGTGTATCTTTGATATTCCACCCGGATGTTACGAGCCGATATTACTTCTTCACTTCTTCAACAGCGAAGGACCTCTCCTACCGCCGGAAAATACGCGTCACGCGTACTGCGTACGCGGCAGAGGCAGTCTAACTCCTCCTGCAACCGTGCAACACCACGAGAACATCCTCGGAGTGCCTTCAAACGATGAGTGGGGAAGAGTTCGAAGGCCACATAGACCTTTTGGTCTTCGCCTGGACGTACGAACTCCAGACAAAACGTTTCACGCTTATGGGGCCGGGGACAGCAGAGCGCGCGAATTAGCTATGGCAGCGAGTCAGACGAATTGGTGCCAACAGGGCGAGGGCTACAATGTGCGGTTCGAACACGTATTCGAGCTTAACTGGCCCAATTTCGAGTGGGCGGTGGGAAGGGGATGGCAACTCTTCCCTGGCCGAGAGAAGATGATCGTCGACGACAAGGAGCGCTCACGCGTCTTTCGACTTCACAAGATCGGCTATGAGGCGTTTGGAGGGGTGCGCTTTGGCGGCATGCTCTTGCGGCAGGTCAGGTATCACTGAGCGCGACTCGCATCGATCGACCCGGACCCCGTTTTTCACTCATGCCGGTCGCAGCACGAGACCCTTGAATGTTGCATGCGTGTGTAGACATCACCACCTACTCGTTGCCTCTTACTTGGACACACCCCTCTATTCGTTTGGGACTCTTCGTGGCGTTCGCACGTGCCTCATGTGGCGTGCAGATTGGCTAGTGACTGACCTGCGCCGGTCTCGGCGGCACGTTTACGATCAGCAACAGGATGGATTCAGAGCGTGGCTATGCGTTTCATCACGTCCGGTTGGTCTCTACACAAAGTGAAGCAGCTCTGCAAGCCTGACAATAGATGAGTGATCACGTGATCGTCTCAGATGGCCTCTACTGGCCAACGATGACACCTTGGACGCGGTAACATGCGTTTCCCGTCAGCCCGGTAGAGGTACTGCTCATATCCGTGTGGTGATTGATCGGATAGTCTGCTGGACGCTGAATAGAGACGCTGTGAAAAGCCAAGGGTCCATCTTGATTAGTCAGCCAGCTCTGGACGTGGGGACAAAGCGCGTCGAAGATGAAGCTGCCGGGACGTCCGCGCAGCACCAGCTGAACAGCTCCTAGGCTGGTAGCTAACCGATACGTGTGATATTGTGTAGGGTCAGCAACGCCTCGCAAGAAATCTTGTGCTCGGATCCTCACTCAGCGGATTGTCTTTTGGCGTCGCAGGTGCAGCCGCACTGGCAGACGATTCGAAAGCATCCAGGATTTGGGCCACTCTGTCGTGGCTGCCATGGGCAATATTGACGAGCAAGTAGGTGAAGGTGATGGGTTGGGTCTGATCACCCTCATTCTTGACTTGGAGTGTCGTCCATGCCGTGTAAGCAGGACCGCCATTCTTCTTGCCAGAGTGCACCTACGGCAAGCAGACAAGTGAGCGGATTGCCCGTGAGAGTCGGTCGATATGGACCCGCATATGAGCTCAACCCACCTTGCAGTGATATTTTTCGATCGTCTGCCCTATGACAAGTCCTCCCTGTCTGGCACGAATGGCGCGCCATACGCTACAGCATGTAGCGGGGACGGCTCGGTAAGCGTACCTCTCGGACTGGTGAGCAGTCGCTTCGACTCACGTGTCCTCGGCGGGCCAGGTGGTGGCGGTCGTGATGGGCGTCATGCTCTGCATGTAGGCGGTGAAAGTCTTGCAAGACATTGCGCTATTCAAAGTGGGGGTGGAGATGTGAGGGAGGATGCCAGTGGCAGACTATATGTCGATGAGGATCGTAACGAGAAGAGCTGAATGAGCAGCAGCTCGACACTGCGTTATTTATACACGAGCTTGACCAGCGTCATGTCGACACTTTTCTGCCAAGAGCGATTGCAAGACGGTGACGTCGCACGACACGCCGCCCAGCGCGCATCGGTCAAGTGAGCTCAGCCAACTGACGTGAGGGCCATGTTGGAAGGCGGGGAGCGCATCTTGTCAGTGATGAAGTCTCGGTGTGCAGATGTGCGAGGTGCCCCGATTCACTAGCCAAGGGCAACAATCAATCGCAGATGCGTACACAGCCACTCGCAGCTTGCAGATCTGCATCAGGTCATGCGTCACTTGAAACTTTGGTGCAGTACACACAGCGCGCAGATGCTCATCAGCAGCACATGCTGCTGCTGCTGCTGCTGCTGATTCGAAGATCTGCAGATCTGCACTCTGACTCTGCTGCTGTGGACGCCGTAAGCGCACCTACCGTACCGGTACCGTTCCTGCTGCTGCGTCAGGTCACGCGAGTGCAGAGCTGCACACAGGGCGCGCCCGCGTGAGCCGTCGAAGTTGCAGATCTGCTGCAAAGCCCGATAGCGCGCGGCCATAAAGCGCGAGGAGGGATGCAGATGTGCACCTGGGCTGACCCTCACACCGGCAACGTGCCCGTTGATCATGCATGCAGATCTGCAGCGATGAGTTCGAACTGCATGGATGTGATGTGTGCGAGTCCGCACCATCAGAACGCGATGACATTCACATCTGAAATTGTGAATGTGATCGGCGATTGCGGTTGCAGATGTGATTGCAGATCTGAGACGACAGCATCATGAATTTGGATGCGAGTCTCCGTACACTGCGAATTGACAGTGCGGCGAGCTTGCTGCTGCTGTCGCAAACGGACTGATGACGAGCAGCAATCCAGCAATCGCTGGTCTCTGTGTGCTGATTGACATGGTCCAGGCATCAGCGGCATGGTCCCAGAAAAGGCATATAAGCTCGCCCCAACGAGCTTCCAAGACGTCCATGTCTCTTTGTTCAAATCCAAACATTCCCTCACACAGCTCAAGACAATCAACGCAAAGCTCGCAAACATGAGTGCAAACATGAATAACGCTCAAGGTGAGAGCTGACCGTGTGCTGGACTACGGTAGCAGCTGCGGACTTGACCTTTCCACACCTGTCAGTCGCTGCTTTCCTTCGTGAACACCTCACCGCCGCTGAGTGGAAGGCACGCGAGGACTATGCTAGCTGGTACGCTACCAAGCGCAGATGGACCGTTACTGCGGGTGTCATGTTTCAGATTGGTACCTTTATGGGAGTCGCAACTCTGCTTCCGCCCGTTGGGGTCGCGGCTGCACTCGGTGGAGGAGGTGCGTGCATCGGAGCGGCGCTTGGTCTTGGAGATGCTGCTTATGCTGCAGCACTGGAGGAAGGAGCCAAAAAGTGGGACATCCTCCACGGCTATGGAAACCTTTACGCTTGACGCATGGTGAGCAACGAAGGTCGAGTGCGGCTGGGAGGGTGCTGCGAGCTGATAACAGTCTTCCACCCTGCTCCAGAAGCATAACAGGAACGCATCGGGCTCTCAAAAGCCTCGCACTGGCTCTATTTTCATCCCATGATGATCGCGCTTCAATTCCCTCACACCGCGCTTGACCGCGACCCTTGATACTTCACAAGAGAGCTGCCTGCAATCGGCAGTCCCTTTTCACTTACCTACTGTGCCATTTATTATTTGGCCCCTTTGAAGCGCGAGACGCTGCACCCTAGATTCGGTGTCAGAGCCAACGTGTGAGCTTCCAATCACAGCACTTGGGGCGCGGAATTTTGAAGAGCAAGGGAAAATCGTGACATTGAGGTAGACTCAGCGATGACGTGTCATGCGAGCACAGCAGTATAGGACAGACGAGCAGCATTGGCGTACATGACGGTCTGCAGGCGGATCCAGGGAACACGCCTGCTGACGCGTACGAAGGCGCAGCAGGTCAATTAGTGGACGAGACGGACGTCGAGACGCCTGCCTCCATCCTCCTTGTTGTGCAGCGTATACTCCATCCTCTCGTCTGCGGTGAGTTTGGCCCATTCTGCCTGCTTGGATCGATTGCGCCAAATGTAGTAAACCTTGGTAGCGAAGGCCTGGACGATTGCGAAAGCGCAAATGGCAATGAGAGCGGTGAATCCCTTGGGGTAGTAGGGCTTGTCCTTTTCGGCAAAGATGCGCGTGGCAAAGATGCTGCCGACTTGGTAGGACATGTTGTACAAGCACACCGCCACTGCTCTGTTTCTGACCGACTTTGAATTTTGCGAGAGCCAGCTGATGAGCGTGGGGTGGCAGTAGGGAAAGGATGCGACGAGGGTGAGGAGAGCGTAGCGCACCCAAGACCAGTACGAGTCTTTGAGGTGTGGGATTGCGCGGAGCGCGATGAGCAGAGGTAGCGTCCACACGTTGGAAAAGACGGCGATGAGGCTCCTCTCGTTGTAGCGGCGCGCCAACCAAGAGAGCCAAAGGCAATTGACGGCAAAGAGGAACTGCGAGGGAATGGCGAGGAGATTGGAGTGCAGGACGCTGAAGCCGAGGTTGCGCAGTGTCAGCGAGAGGTACGTTTGAGGAGGTTGGAATGGAATGTAGATGACCAGACCAAGCAGGTAGATCGGCCACAAGTCCTTTTCGCCGAGAGCGCGCCAAAGACCCTTCCAGTCGACAGCTTGACGGTTGTTCATGTCGCCTGCGCGTGATGCGAGGTCAGTGGCGCTGCTTCTGGTGCCCATTGCGCTCGCCCCATCTAATCGCACTCACCCTTCGTAGCGTCGTCACGCAGCACCCTGTTGACAAGGATCTTTTCCTCGCGCTCGTTGAACCAGCCATTCTTGCCGCGCAGCCAGCCTTTGGAGGCAGTGACGCTGGGAACCATCCAGAAGAATGCAAAGATGCCGACGACGCCAGTGATGAGACCTTCAAAGGCGAAGAGGTACTGCCAACCCGCTAGACCGTGCCAGCCTCGAAGCTCGATGAAGGCAGCGGCCAGGAAGCTTCCTAGGAGCTGGCTGATGCCGAGCACGGTGTAGAACCAGCTGAGCCTAGTGGTGAGTTCGGCGCTGGTGTAAAAGTAGGACAGGTACAGGCACGCGTCTGGGATGAAGCCGCCTTGCGCTGCGCCGAGCAAGGCGCGGGTGAGGAAGAAGGAGACCTTGTTGGTGAGACCGGCTTGAGCTGAGCAGATGATGCTCCATACGACGATTTGTACGGGAATCCAAATGTCGGCGCCCAGTCGCTTGCTGATCAGTCCAGAGGGCAGCTCCATGAATAGGAAACTGTGGGGGGGGTGTGTGCGAGATGTGAGTGCACGCTCGACGATGCGCACGAGGAGCAAACGGGAGACTTACCTCGCAAAGTACTGTAGTGGCGTGCGCGAGAAGGAGCGACGATGTGTGAGAGGATGTTGTGCGGGTCGATGGACGAAAGCAGCGAGAGAATGACCGTGAGAGGATGTTGTGCGGATGGATGCACGCTCGCTCGCTGCCACTCACAATGACTTGGCCGTTGTTAAAGTCGTCGGTAGTGATTCCCAAGTCTTTGAGGAAATTGTCGGGCAAGGCGCGATTGATGTTGCGGCGGATGAGGCTGCAGCGAAGCACAAGGGCAGAGGTGTGGGTGGATGATATCTGTCAAAAAGTGTTGTCGTGCGTTGCTGCGCTGCGCTGCGCTGCATACTCACTCGAGACTCATAAAGAGGACCCAGATGAAGACTGCAGGGCCGGGAGCAGCGCAGAGGATGAGGGGTGAGCAAAAGTCCCCGGAAAGAAGCCTAAAGCCTCGCGCGCTTACTCACGCATGATTCTAATGTCGAGCTTGCGCACCAGCTTGCGCTCCTCTTCGGCGTCCCACGTGAGGTGCGGATCGAAGCGATGACGACACTCGTACTTGGACTCTTTGTACACTGCGGCCCATTTCGCAGCTACAGCAGGATCTGAAAAGATGTGCTTGTCGCTGCCCAGATCGCTTTGGCTTTGGTTGTCGGATGTGCTTGCGGCATCTTCGGAGCGCTTGGAATCAATTTGCGAAGTTCTTTGAGCACCATTGCGCGTCAGCGTCGCGTACTCTGCCGGGCTCGCAAAGGTTTGCTCTTTCCCTATGGAGGCAGACATGATGAGGGGTGACACTTGGGGGGAGAAGGGAGGAAAGCAGGGGTGCGGACAAAGATGGAGCAGCTTGCGAGCGTCCATGGTCCTTGTATTTGTACGAGCGTCCATGGTCCTTGTATTTGTATGCGAACGTCTATGATCCTTCTATTTGTATGCTTCGCGCGCGCGCGCACACGCACGCACCATCCCGTCTGGTGACCATCGATCTGTGTCGCCGAGTGCACAACACAATTCTTCTCAGCGATGTCCGGCCCCGACTCGTGTGGCTGAATGCATCCGCTTCCACCAATTCCTCGCCGACCTGGGCCATGGCCCCCGATAGTCTGTGAGTCCTCGGTCTAGATCTTGCTCCGGCCAACAAGGAACGGGGAGCAGATACGAAGGGGCGAGGGCGCTGCACCAGTCACTTTCAGCGCGACGACTGTTAGCCTCGGAACCGATGGTGGCATGGCATGTCATGGCATGTGATAGGCTGCTGCGTGTTGCTGAGGCAATCAAATGACGAATGTCAAGCCACACCCAGCGCAGCGCAGCGCGTGCTCGTCCAGTCAATCTGCCGTGGCAAGCCTGGTGCCTGGGATGAGGCATAGGCCGGCGACTCGTGACTTGTCAACCCTCCGCAAAGGCCGGCTGGATGGATGAAAGCGTGTGCGATGGCCGTGAGTGCGAGTTGAGACGCACACGCACACGCACACGCACACGCGTGCGTGCCAAGAGCGATGACGATGGGATGCCAGCATATCGCGTGATCAAGCGCGCGAGCGGATGGATGGATGGATGATGGCGTTCACGTGTACCCGTACCCGTGCACCGTCCGGTAGCGCGCTGATGGCCCATGCGGAATGGTGAGAAAAGCGATGGATAAAGCCCAGCCACTCACTGGATTCGGGTGCGCAACTTGATGCGTGCGTGATTGATTGTCTGTGCCTGCATCCCTGCTCTTGGCTGTGGGTTGTGCGTGAGTCTTGGTGCTTGCAGTCACGCGTCGCGAGTGTGATGGTGGCGGGTGGGCAAGCTCGAGGGACGCAGGCGTGGGTGCGCGGGTGTGCGGCGCGCATGCAGCAGGGTCGTGCGTGCGTGCATGCACGCTCGCGGACTTGCAACGGCGATGAATGGCGAAGTGCAGCCACAAAGTGACGAAGCAGAGCGGAGGTGTGGGTGTGGGTGTGGGTGTGGGTGTGCGTCAGTCACGTGAGTGGTGGTGATGGTGGTGGTGCTGTCTGTGCTCCTGCGCTCGACACTTGACCGCGGGGCAGGTGAGGCGGGATTGCGTGCTCTTGGCTTGGCCTTGCGCAAGTACAGCGACCATGCATACACCACCACCACCACCACCACCACCACTCGCCCCATGCAACCACGCGTAATGTACCTGCATTTCGCATCCACACAAGCTCGTGCGAGTGCGAGTGCGAGTCACAAGTTTGAGTGCTGCTTGGCCATCATGGCCATGCGCTCTCGTGACTCGTGACTCGCGACTGGTGACTCGTGACTTGCGACTCGTGACCACCGCGTTGCTGCTCGCCGCATGATCGACTCTGACGTGACGACTCGTGACTCTTTCCTACAAGAAGCTCGTCTTGAGCGAACATCCAGCGCAGCGCAGTGCATCGCTCAACCCGCCGCTCATCCCGCCGCTCATCCCCTCTCCTCACATCACGCGCGCCGATCACCATCACCATGAAGACCCCCATTCAAGTGCCCACCCTACTGACCCTGGCCCTGATGACGCTCAGCGCATCATCCACCTGCACCGCCACCTGGCAGTTCCTCTCGCGTCCCGATCTCAACGTCCCCATCCTCAACATCACCCACAACACCCCGTCTGCCAGTCAGCTCTCCCCCGGCTTGCTCTTCATCTCCCCCTTCTCTGGCGACTCGGATCACGATGAGCTGGCATCGCCTCCACAGCCAGGTCCTTACATCTTTGAGCCTCACTCTGGTCAGCTGGTTTGGAGCGGCTTTGCGCAGTACACTGCCGGCTGGACCGTCAGCTTGCACAAGACGCGCTTCAAGGGCAAGGATGCGCTGCTGGCCTTTGAGGGCAAACACAATGCTTTGCACGGCCATGGCCACGGTCACCTGACCCTGCTTGACCAGTCGTATGGCCTCATCAAGAGCGTGGGAGCGGGTCATCATCGCTTGGTGGACAAGCACGAGGCGCAGGTGATTGCAGATGGAGCTTCCGCACTTGTTCAGATCTACCATCCCGTGCCCGGGTATGGTTTGCAGCAGAGTGCAGGCGAGGGCGGTGAGGAGGGTGGCGAGGGCGGTGAGGAGGGCGAGGAGGGCGAGCAGCATGATCACGTTCACCGACAGTGGGTCGTCGATGCGCAATTCCAAGAGGTGGATGTGCAGACGGGCAGGACGCTGTTCGAGTGGCACTCGCTCGATCACGTGCCCGTGCACCACTCCAACATCAGCCTCGTCGGTGGTCAGGCGGGCAATGGCACCTCTTCCCAGCAGGCTTGGGATTACTTTCACATCAATTCCGTCGACAAGGATAGGCACGGCGATTACCTCATCTCTGCCCGCGACGTCAATTCAGTGTACAAGATTTCGGGCAAGACTGGCCGCATCATCTGGGCCCTCGGTGGTCGCAACACGCACAACAAGGACTTTGAGCATCTCGATGATCAGGTCGCCTTCTCCTACCAACACCACGCCAAATTCCACGGTTATGACCACAATGGCAGGCAGCTCATCTCCCTCTACGACAATAGCGCTCACGGCACAGAGACGGGCGCAGGCACAGAGGTTCGCGATGCCAAGACCTCATCGGGCAAGATCATCGCCCTCGACACGTCTGCCGACAGGTCAAAGGGAGGCAAATGGACAGCTCGCACTTGGCGCGCATTCTATCCTCCATTCGATCTGCTCTCCAAGAGCCAGGGTTCGACGCATCTCCTGCAAGATGGTCACGTCGTCGTCAATTGGGGTTCCGAGGGTGCGGTGACCGAGTTCAACGATGCGGGAGAGGTGCTGTGGCACGCTTTCCTCGCATCCAACAGCCATCACCCAGAAGCGGCGCGCGATGGACACGTGCAGAATTACAGGGCCTTTAAATCGACGTGGAGCGGCCACCCTGCAGAGGAGCCGGCAGTGGTGGGACTGGCATACCGAAGCGATGAGGACGGCAAGCTCTTGCCCTTCAAGGCGCGTGGCAATGCGCGTGGAGCAGCACCTTTGAAAGCGCACATCGTACTCGCAGCCAGTTGGAACGGCGACACCGAGGTGCGAGCGTGGAAATTCCAGCGTCGTCGCAAGCCTGCTCACGAGACGCGCACTTGGTCCGATTGGTCCTTCATCGCTTCCTCCATCAAGCGTCTCGAGGGCTGGCGTGGCGTGCATCACCTGGCCACCAAGCCGCGTTCTGGCTTCGAGACGCGGGCAGTGGTGGGCGTCGAGAGCGTTGGCTTGGCCAGCGAGCTCCACAAGCACCAGATCCGAGCGATTGCTTTGGACGCAAGAGGCAGGACGCTCACAGTGACCAGGTGGGAGGATATCGACACGCAGAGGCCGGTCCCCCCGCAGCTGCAGGAGATTGATGCAGCCGGGGACGCAACTGCATTTGTGGTGCAGACAGCGCATCACTAGACGCGGCGCGTACTCGTGGAAACAGGAATTGCATTGCCTCGTTTACAGGCTGGCACGTGATTTGAGGTCGAGTGAAGCAATGGCATGGTGGTCTATGGGGCTGATCATCGAGCACGACTCGGACTGCATCCTGATGGGATGCGCATCGATGCTCGCTCGGCGTAGGTTTGCAAAAGGAGCGCTCTCGTCGCACGACATGGCACGAGAGGAGGCGCGCATCTCGCTATAGCCCTCTCGAGTGTTGACCCCGTGTGCCGAATAGGCGGCAAGTGGCAGGTCCAGGTGCGGATCGAAAGCGTGGCTGGATCGACGCGCTGGAGCATCCATGGCGCTGTCCGATCGCATCGCCCACGTGCGCTTCTCCCACGATGCAATGTGAGGAGGGAGAGTGTAAGGAGCGAGACTGTCAGTCGCTCGCTCCAAGTCGGCAGCATCGCGTCTGGACGGTCTGCGCAGGACGGCGACGGCAAGTGGCGCTCGGAGGCTCGATTTGCGCGACTTGACCGGACTGGGTTGCGGGCTCAATCCCTCGATTGGGCTGCTCAGTCCGTCCAGCTTCTTGACCTCGATGCGACGAGGTGAAGCTGAGTGCTGCCGCTTGTCGGTCAAATGTCTCAAGTAGAGATGCACTCGACAAGCCATCGAGATGGTGATCGAAGCGTGGATCGGAGTCAGGATGCTGGAAATGTGAGGCGCTTGCTGCGAGAGGAGCAGCGCGCCGCACGAGGTGGAGAGCAGGATGACCATCGAATAGTATGCAGCCGTGCCGCGAACAACTCGGCGTCCAATGTCGGAGTGCACGAGGCTGTTTGGCGACCTCATCAAGGGCAGAACAGTGAGCACCGCAAGAAGAGTGTCGAAGAGGGCTGCTCCGATGTACGATGCTGCCAGCGACTTGACCTGCCCCGTCATGAAGCAGAGATCTTCGCTGGACGCGGGCGGGGAGGGGGTCAGCGGCGAAGCGTCTTGCAAAGCGCCTGCAGAGCCTGCTCGACTCACGCGTACGGCGATGGCGAAGCAGACAGCACGACGATGTGGCTCAGGTACGTGGAGCAGACGAGTGCGCAGATGATGAACAGCGACACGGTGATGCGACGATCAAAGTGCCACAGTGCGGCGCATCTTAGTGTCAAGAGGGCGTACGCCGAGCCAACACCGATGCAAGTGAAGACTGTGCCAGTCTTGGATACCGCCAAGCAGTCGCAGTAATGACCCACGCCTGCCGTCAAGACGACCTGGCAGATCAATGCGACGAGACCAGAGCATCGCGCTGCAAAGTAGAGATGCGTTGCGAAAACTGGCGCAAGGTCGAGTAAGCGCTGCGCGTCGCGCTAACAAGTCCGCGATTATCGCGATCACCGCGATCATCACGATCATCACGATCATCACGATCACCACTCACATCTTGCAGATCGCTTCAAGCGCCATTCGGCACCAAGGTGGTTACTCCAGTCACCCAAAAAGAGGCCGAAGCTCAGCACCGCGCTTATAGCTGCTGGCAAAGCCTTGGTGCCGTACGAGACGCCGTCTTGAAAAGAGGTAAAGGGAAGCGTTGACATGGCGCTGAAGAGAGAGAGGGAAGACTGTTTGCACGATCCAGGTCGCGAGCAGGCATGTCTTGCGCCGTCTTTATATCCTCAATTCCACCACTCGTGTATAGAAACCGCGTCTGCAAAGCCACGATCGTTCAAGATTCCGCGAGCGGTCTGCAAGGCCAAGATCAGTTTGGACTGCGCTCGCGATGCCAAGTCCGCTCAATGAAAAAGGCGTGATGGATTCCGCGTCCGGGAAATGACTGCCACCAAATTTGATCACGAATAGCGACGCGCCGCGCCATCATCAATTGCGAGTTGGCGTCGAGTCCGCCGATCGCAAGTGCGCGCGCGTGTGGCCACACGTTTGCCACGGGACACGACATCTGAGCACTCTGCTTGCCGATACCGAGGTAAACATAAACATCTGCACCAAGCCACCACGTCAAGCCACGAGCGAGTAGACACTTTCTTGCCAAGCACACTATCCACTCTCGCGGAAACAAAGCTTCGTGTTTGCTACACTGTACGCGAGACTTGCGCGATTCTTTGCCCGTCGCAGCCACTCTGCAGTTCCCCCAACGCCTCGTGCGTGCAGGGCAGATCCATCGCACGGCTCACCATCGAGACTCGCCCATCGTTGCGGTCAAAAGACAAGAGGGCGAGTCACAGCCTGGGCGTCCCAGAGCCGCGCGGTGAGGTGACCGATCGCGTCCTTTGAGCACTGATAGTACGCTGCTTAGCTACCACTATACATATGCCCCGAGACTTTTACGGCGCAACAGCAGCTGCGCAGACAAGATCACTGCCAAAAGATGCGTCTGGAGGTCCGCGGATGCACAGACTTCCACTTTTACACTGTAAACTGGCGCAGACAGACGCGCCCCATACACGCACGCTCCCATATGCGCGCCATTTGCGTGCCCCATACGCGTGTTTGACTCAAGGCCTACTGGTATAAGTCGAGGATTTTACGCTGTAAACTAGACCGCACCCCGTCAAAAAGACGCGTCCGGACGTCCGCGGACCTTGATTTTGAAGATTTTATGCCGTAAAAGTGCGCAGACAGATTTCTGCCATACGCGCCATATGCGCCATACGCGCCACACGTGCCCCATATATGCGCTCTCGGCCGGTAGCGTGCGTGCTCCAGCCAGAGGCGCGCGCGCGCACACACCACGCGTAATTTATCCGCGCGTAATTTATCCGCTGCATCTGTAGTCTGCGCGCAGCGCGCGCGCCAGGCGTGCACAGGGCTTGACTGTGAGATCAGATTTGATCGCACATCCAACCACGCCCGCACGTGACTGTGAGATCAGATTTGATTGCACACCCCAGCCTGCCATACGCGCGCGTGCTATAGCCAGACAGAGGCGCGCTTGCGCGAGCGCACCACGCGTAATTTATCCGCTGCATCTGTAGTCTGCGCGCAGCGCGCGCCTGCGGCGCGCACGGGTTTTGGCTGCGAGATCAAATTTGATCGCACACCCAAGCGTGCACAGCTACTGATTGTCCCTGGCACCGACACTATATATATGCCCCGAGACTTTTACGGCGCAAAAGCGGATGCGCAGCCAAATCCCCCGCCAAAAAACGCGTCCGGAGGTCCACAGATCCACGGACTTTCACTTTTACGCCGTAAAAGTACGCAGACAGATGCGTGCCATACGTGCCATACGTGCCATACATGCCATACAGACGCGCACGTCATACAGACGCATGCCTGCCATACAGATGCGTGCGCCATACAGATGTGTGCATCATACAGACGCGTAACACACAGAGACATCTGCCATACACAGGCATGCGCGCCATACAGATACGCAAGCATATGGCAGCTCAAATGGCTGTTGTGCCCACCTACTGTAGCTCAAATCAACTGCCATACTACATCATTGCTCTGTAGTCACCATACTCACCTATGGTCGCTCTGTACGCTGGGGCGCGCGTGCTCTACACACCCTGTTTACACGTTTAAGCCAGGATGTGCACATTGTACACAGCCAATTTACACATCGATGCTGGGGCGCACATGCTCTACACAGCCAAGCTACAGAGTTACGCCAGGATACGCACATTGTACACAGCAAACTTACGCGTCAATGCTGGGGCTCTACACAGCCAAGTTACACGTCGACGCCGGGGCGCGCATGCTCTACACAGCCAAGTTACGCATTTACGCCACAATGCGCACATTGTACACAGCCAATTTACGCGTCAATGCTGGGGCTCTACACAGACAAGTTGCCCATTCATGCCAGGATGCGCACATCGTACACAGCCAGTTTACGCATTTACGCCAGGATGCGCACATTGTACACGGCCAGTTTACGCGTTTACGCCAGGATGCGCACATTATACACTGCCAATTTACGCGTTCACGCTGGGGCGCACATGCTTGACACAGCCAACTTACGCATTCACGCCAGGATGTGCACCTTGTACACACCCAATTTACGCGTTGATCCTGCACAGTGTGTCTGCTTTGTCTGCTTCGATGCGGGCTTGACGCGTCGTGATTTCACCAGCAGAGAAGGTGCAACCTGCCTCGAGTACCTCCTCTTCCAACCACCACCACACACCCATCACCAGCGCTCACATCACTCAAAGTAGACTCTGCGCACACGCCTGTCTGCCTCATTTCAGCCTTCAATCTCTACCCAGCAGTTGGGTTCCTGTTGCCACTGCTCTACACCGTGCCACACACAGTCAAGATGCACTTGTTGGACCTGTACCTTTGCGTGCCTGTGCCTGCACCACTGCTCCTCGATGAATGTCTACTTTGACACTTTTGGTGCCTGGTGTTCCTGATATCTGGTGGGCACAGCTGCTTTGACAACAATGCAACATGAGCTGGTCTTGTTATGTTGAAGCCCACATCGAGTGGCATGGATGCGGTATAAAGACCCCCTTGGTGAGTCAATCATCCTCGATCATAGCAAACACTCCATTGAACAGACTCAGCTTACTGCCAAATTCCTCACTCGATCACACAGCACAAACACTGTAACTCATCCAACATCAACCAGTCACCATGTCGGCTAGCCAAGACATCACATCCCTCTCTGTTGCCAACCAGCATGTTCATGCGCTTGCGCTGCAGTACCCCTACCTTGTAGAGTGGCAGGTCATTGCCTGCCTCGAGTGCAAAAGCTGCATTCATCCCGGTGAGGTTGGCATCAAACGTCACTTATACAAGCACGGCATCAAGGGCCAGGAGCTCACTGGCCTGCTTGGTCTACTTCTTGAGCACAAGGTGCCAAGCCTGGGTGAGCCACGCAACACCTGGCCCACCAAGCGTGTCAAGGAGCTTGCTGAGCAGCAAGGCTGGCAGTGCGTACATGGCTGCACCCAAGCATTTGCAACTGTTGATAAAGCTAAGCAGCACATGGATCAGGTGCACAGCGCAAGACTTGCCCCAGGAGACACGCCACTCTGGAAGCCCTGCACCATTCAGACATTTTACTCCGACAACAAGAATGTGCGCTGGTTTGCTGTTGATACTGCTGACACGCCGGATGTGTCGCAGTCACAGCATGTTCCCTTGGCAGAGGAGGCTTTCTTTGCAGCACTGGAGGCCGATCATCATCAGGCAAAGCAGGATGCTCGAGATCAGATGCAGCGTATCCAAGGGTTTGGGGTGCAGCACTCCGCTGTGGTGCCTTGGCTCCAGACTACAGGCATTGAGGGACACGTGCGTGGATTGGACAAGCAAGAAATGCAAGCATCCTTTGCTCTGCCTCCGTCCAAAGAAAAGCAGCTGGTCTGTATCCTTGATGCTCTTGAAGACATGCTGCAGGAGACGCATCAATGGTGCACCAAGGACTGGTCAACCAAGCTGACGTGGCAGCGCAGGCTTGCTTTGAGCCGCTTCCGCACAGCTGACATGCCTGTTACTAAGCATCGGGCTTGGGATCCCATCAAAGCTCCCAAGACACTTGACAGATACTTTAGGCACTGGAAGCAACTAATTGTATACTACTATTGGATTGTTCATCAAGAGAAGCAGCATTTCAGCTTGCACAACACGCACAATGGCAATCACCAGACTCCAGAGGCGGTTGTCACTCCAACGTCGGATCAAAAAGCAAGCTGGGAGCAAGTCTTGGAAGAAAGCACTGGCACCGTCATTCACAATGCTCTCAAAGATGCACTTGCAGTCTTTTCTGCAACGCTCATCATGCACAACACCGGCACAGAGCCTTTTTCCTCACCAGTCCTCAGTTTTGCAGCTATGCATGCTGTGGAGGCCAAGAGCGGTGCCTGGCAGTCAGCAGGATCCTTCAGCAGCATACTTTCAGGAATGATCTGGGTTGCACAGCTGCTAATCTTCCGAGATGCAGTTTCAGGAGATCCAGACAGCGTGCAGGTGCTTGAGTCCATCAACAGGACTGTTTCTTGCTTCCTGCAGCCGGACAAGGAGACTGCATTTGGTGAGGTGCTTCGCTGGCGTTCACTTTGCTTTGAGGTATCCAAGCAGGAAGTTGGCCCGCAGCAGGCTCATTGGGATGAAGACAAGCTTGGCGTCACATTTAAGGGCATTCACCTCAAGCTGGATCAGGTAACGGCACTCTTCAAGCACCAGATGGCTCGAGCACAGCATCTTCTATCTGTCGAGCTGCTCTTTGGCTTGCATGGTCCTCTGCTAGTGCAGGCAACTATGCTGAAGGATGATCTTGACCGTCAGAATGCAGGCTGGTTCTTTGCCAAGCATGAGGCAAACAAGGTCCTCCTAGGCAGCGCTGACTTAGCTCTGGTGCAGAGTATCCAGCGCACACCAGCACTGCAGGCATTGTTCCTCGACAAGTCAGCAGTGCCCTTCATCTTCAACCGCAAGTCACGCAAGCTCTACCAAGAGCAGGCATACCAATTTCTCCGAGCGCTTGCTGTGCTGGTTCAAATGTCATCTGGGCAGCCATTGCGAGAACCAGAATTCTTCTCTGTACGCTGGCGCAACACAGAAGCCCACCGCAACATTGGCATCAAGGATGGTCGTGTCATGATCCACACAACGTACCATAAGGGTCAACAGCAGATGGGATATCAGAAGCACAACGTACGCTTCCTGCACACAGAGGTTGGCAATCTCCTTGTCAACTACTTGGTGTATGTGGTGCCGCTCTTGGAAATCTTCCTGCGTGCTGCTACACCAAATGCTCTCATCTTGGAGTACCTATGGGTCAAGGACAATGCCCTCTGGCAGGAGGGTCAACTCTCGCAGTGTATGATGTTGGCTTGCAGGCTTGCTGGCACGCCAATTCTGCGCATTGCCAACTGGCGTCAGATCACTGTTAGCATAGTCAAGGTCTTGGTATCTGATGGTGACCGTCGCTTCTTTGATCTGCCAGAGATTGAGGAAGAAGATGAGGAGCTGGATGATGAAGCGCGTGTCATGCACTGGCAGGCAAATCACTCGTCACGCACTGCTAACCGCCAGTACGCCAATGCTCATGGCGCAGGTCTTGCACTCACGTATGATGGGCTCATCCAGCGTGGTCTACTTGCTTCTTTCACCTGGCACAAGCTCTGGAGTCTCGACAAGACCTTTGCTCGGGAATCATCAAAGCGGAACGCAGAAGATGCAGCGCTGGCAGAGAGTGAGGCAGTTCTCAAGCGTTTGGCAGTTGGCAAACCTGCAAACCCCACCCGATAGACGGCTAGTGCGCTTCTAAAGCAAGCACAAGAGCTGTTCAGAAAGAAGAACTTCTCTTGGCGCTCAACTGAACAGCGACAAGCGCTGGAGGCAATTTGCTCAAAGCAGGAGCAGATCATTGCAATCCTGCCCACCGGTGCTGGGAAGAGCCTCCTCTTCATGCTGCCATCTACATTTGCAGGCACAGGCATCACTGTGGTGGTGCTGCCGCTTGTTGCACTCTGCATCAACATGATGCAACGTGCACAAGAGCTTGGTCTGGAGTATGCGGTATGGACAGCTGCCAATCCCACAGTGGAAGCACCCTTGATCTTTGTCATGGTTGAAGCAGCCGTGACGACTGACTTTTGTTCGTATGTTGCCTTGCTTGCTGCAAAGAAGATGCTGGACAGGATTGTTGTCGATGAAGCACACCTCACAGTCACTACAAGCAACTATCGTACCAGGATGCTTGAGCTCTCGTCACTGCGCAACTACAATACGCAATTTGTCTATTTGACAGCAACTCTTCCGCCCTCAATGCAGAAGACATTTGAGACGCAGCACCACCTGCAGAAGCCAAAGATCATACGTGCACCAAGCAACTGGCCCAATATTGCATATGCTGTGACCCAGGTCAAGGGCGGTGCACATTTGCTTGCAGAGACTGCCATACGCGCCAAGCATGCCTGGAGCACCGAGTCAAGCTTTGATCGCAACAAAGACAAGATCATCATCTTTGTACGAGAGCTGGCGCAGGCTGAGGAGCTCTCCAAAATACTAGACTGCTTGCAGTACACGGCACAATCAGCAGACACGGCAGATGGCAAGGCAGAGATCTTGCGCAGCTGGCTCAATTCCCCGGCAGCTCCCTTCATTGTTGCAACCTCGGCACTTGGCACCGGCTTTGATTACTCTCATGTGCGCATGGTCATCCATGCCGGGGAGCCATACTCGCTCATAGACTTTGCTCAGGAGTCGGGACGCGCTGGCCGAGACCTCAAGCCAGCATACTCTCTTGTCATTCTGCGTGCTGGCTGGCATCCATGGACAGAGCTGACCAGCGTCAGCACAGATAAGCAGGTGCTGTACAGATTTCTGGAAGGCAAGCAGTGCCGCCGCAAAGCGCTCTCATCTTATATGGATGAGACACAGCACTCCTGCCAGGATGGGACGGATGCCCTTTGCGATGTGTGCGCACAACTCTGCCATGCACCTCCACAGCGTCCTGACTCAGCAATTGGATCCTCACCGGCACCTAGCAGCATGAGCCATACTGGAGCCAACAATATTGCTGCTGCAACAAGAACGATGCATGAAGATCTGGTGCAGTACGAGGACAACTTGTTTGCGGTGGCAGGCAGCTGCGTCATGTGCCGTGCAACTGGCCACAGCTTCGAGCATCCAATGCAAGGATGCAAGATATACTTTGACAACTTCAAGGCGGCGCAGCAGCAAGCCTCAAGACGGCTGAAGATCGAAAGCTATCATGCTTGCTTTTGGTGTTATAACCCGCAAGACATTTGCAAACGTGCGTGTGGCCGCAGACCTGGTAGCTCTGAGATCCCCAAGACGTGCCGCTTCCCAGATGTGGTATTGCCAATCTGCTTTGCGCTGTATGCAAGCAAGCGCCGGGATGCATGGCTCAAAGAACAGACAAAGCAAGAGTTTGCTAATGTGGCAGACTTCCTGGTCTGGTGCGGTACGTCGTGCAAATTTGGCGGTGGGAAGGCCATTCAAGGCAACCGTCTTGCTGCTGCTGCATTGCAGAAGTGGTGCGACCTTTAATCTGTACCTATTTCAATGCAATGTCAACAATGAACGTCACTGTAGCAGCGGGAGCGCAATCAATGTGGCGTAGCGCGGAACGCGTCACTGTAGCGGCGGAAGCGCAATCAATGTGGCGTACCGCGGAACGCATCACTGTAGCGGAATCAATGTGGCGTAAACTGTAGCGGTGGGAGCGCAAGCGGCGAGAGCGCAATCAATGTGGTGTAGCGCCGAACGCGTCACTAATCAATGTGGTGTAGCGCAAAACGCGTCACTGTTGCGGTGGGAGCGCAAGCGGCGAGAGCGCAATCAATGTGGCGCAGCGCAGAGCGCGTCACTGTAGCGGTCGGAGCGCAAGCGGCGAGAGCGCAATCAATGTGGCGTAGCGCGGAATGCGTCACTGTAGCGGCGGAAGCGCACCAAGATTCAATGTGGCGTAGCACAGAACGCGTAGCCAACAGCTTGTCAGCATAGCAGGAGAAGCGTAATGACAGTTGACGGGGCGTAGCACAGAACACGTCACCAGGGTAGCAAAATGGCTTCACTTTTGGCACAGATGAGACCGTCTTGAGCTGCTGTGTATGTTTGCCAATGCAGCAAGCAAGTATACGCGCTCACATGTCGACCACAACATTTAGCGTCTTTTGCGCCAACTTGTCTCTCATCCGCATGGACTGTTCTTCAGTGCAGCAGCACTTGCATAGTTGCGTACGGCCCCATACTCTGCATAAGGGTGAGTGCTGTGCTGAGATGCTGAGTAGCGCTACGGGCATGATGCTGATACAGTTCTGCAGCAGCACTCGTCCACAATGAGCAAACAAAGTGCATCAAAAACCAAATACGCATTGCGCATACGCCGTCGCGCAAATGTAAGTCGACCGCAGCACATCATCCGTAGGGTCAACAAAGTCTTGTTGCACAAGGTCTCGCAAGTGGAAGGTACATGGCAGCTGCAGTGCAAATGTAACGCAACAAACATGTATGGTGCACAAGATCAGCACACCTGGAGCAGCGGTACCCAGCCAAGGCCAGGACCTGTTGCGGCAATGCTTGAGTAACGGTCACCCTGCAACCAGCCACCGCTGGGTGACACTGTGATTAACAACCTCAAGGATAGCCAGCCAGCTTTTGCCGAGCTGCTGACAGCAAACCCAGTGCTCGAAACACATCTCCGAGGCACATATGTGCGTCAAACAAGGCAGCGCACCGCCCGACTAGCAAAATTACACGCCCGCCCAAACTAGCTAAATATTGCTGGTAAGCTTTGTATTTCACCCAATTCATCCCGCAAATTGTACCTTTGTTGACCCCGCTATATTTTCACTCATGCCCGCACAAACTAGCAAGTTTTGCTAGTCATCTTTGTATCTCACTTAATTCATCCCGCTAATCATACGTTTGTCGACCGCACTATAATTTCACCCACCCCTTGCAGAATGTTTGGGCAGTGCACACAACAATCTAATATCTAGCTTGCAGAACACCAGCATGCGTTGCCAAGTGGTAGCGTCATTGCTTGCGTTTAAGTTGCTCATTGTGCACGGCGGTGACCGGTGTTTGAGTCACGCACGGTGTAATTTTTGTCTACATTTATGCCACTTGCGTCTGATACCCGGCGCATCATGCTTGTGCTGTTTTGTGAGCCTTGCCTCTGCGGACAAGGCCGTGCATGGCATGACATATGTTCTGTGAGGATGGCCAGTTAGGTGGTGGGTGATGATACTCAGACTTGTGAGCCATGCCTCTGGCTATGAAGGGGCACATGACAAGACATGTGTTCTGTGAGGATAGCCAATTAGGTGATGTAGGATGATACTCAGGCTTGTGAGCCGTGCCTCTGGCTATGAGGGGGCGCATGACAAGACATGCGCTCTATAAGGATAGCCAATCAGGTGGTGTAGTGTGATACTTGGACTTGTGAGGCGTGCCTGTGGCTATGAGGGGGTGCATGACACGACATGTGTTCTGTGAGGATAGCCAACTAGGTGGTGTAGGATGATACTCAGGCTTGTGAGCTGTGCCTCTGGCTATGAGGGGGCGCATGACAAGACATGTGTTCTATGAGGATAGCCAATTAGGTGGTGTAGGTTGATACTCAGACTTGTGAGCCGTGCCTCTGGCTATGAGGGGGCGCATGACAAGACATGTGTTCTATAAGGATAGCCAATCAGGTGGTGTAGTGGATGGTGTGGATTTGTTGTCCCCTTTGTAAGCCCCATCCCTCACTGTGAGGCAGCACAGTCTTGAATAGAAGTGCCTTTGGCACAGCCAGTCAGAGAGCGCAGAGCGGTTGTTGTCCTTACAAGCTGTGTCTCTGGCTGTGGGGGAGAGGATGTTGTGTCATGTGTTGTCCCAGGAAGACCAACAAGAGGGTGCTTGTTGCCTCAATGGATAATTTGAAGAGATTGAGTGTGTGTGAATGAGAACATGTGACAGCCAGGCAGCAGTGACCCAGGAAGGAATTAGTGCAAGTCAGTGCAAAAGCTTGACAGTCAAGCAGTGGGAAGTTCCAAGCAAACAATGCCCAATTCAATGGATGTCAGCATGGTTTAGTGAGAGAGCAGAACAGGCAAACAAAGGAGCTGGGCTTGGAAAGGATGAAGGAAGGCCAATCATGTTTGTGCTTGTTAAAGAAGGTCTGAGCAAGGATCACACAGGCAGGTAGCAGCAAGGGAATTCAGTGAATGTGAGAGCATTGCAATCAGTTGATCAGAAGGGGACAGAACAGTGCAGAAACGGGAGGTCAGTGTGTCCAAATGCAACAATCTTAGGGGCAAATGAGCAGTCAGCAGAGCATGAAGATGTGAGGATGCTAAAGCATGTAGGTGAGAGAGATGTGCACAAAGCAACAAGCAGGCGCATGCTGGGATGCAAGCAGTTTGTGAGCACAGAGAGAGAGCTTAGGGTTTGGGGTTAGGGTTAGGGTTAGGGTTAGGGTTAGGGTTAGGGTTAGGGTTAGGGTTAGGGT
>CCYA01000204.1:0-10920 GCA_900000165.1 Ceraceosorus bombacis
GCTGCCACCATGGCCTGAGATAGACTGTTCTCCTTCCAGATGGCATTCTCCTTGACCCAGAGATACTCGGACACAAGCGCCTTGGGCTGTGTGGCGCACAACAGAGTCTCCAGGAAGGGCACCACGTAGACCAAGTAGTTGACCAGCAGATTGCCAACCTCCGCATGCAAGAAGCGCACATTGTGCTTATGTGTGCCCGTCTGCTGCTGGCCCTTGTGGTACCACGTATGGATCATCACACATCCATCCTTGATGCCAATGTTGCGCTTCTGCTGCGTGTTGCGCCACTGAATAGAGAACAGCTCTGGTTCACGCAGCGGCTGACCAGAAGTCATGTGGATGAGCACCGCCAATGAGCTGAGAAAGCGGTGAGCATGCTCTTGGTAGAGCTGCACGCCATTTGCGCTCCACTTGTATGGCGCAGCAGACTTGTCCAGATACACTGCCTGCAGTGCCGGGGTGCGCTTCATGGCCTGCACCAGTGTTACGTGCGCATCACCCAGAAGTGTTGCATTCTCCTCATGCTTGGCAAAGAACCAGCCAACATCACGCCGGTCTAGGCTGTCCTTTAGCATAGATGCCTGGACCTGCGCAGGACCATTGCTGCCAAACAGAAGATCAGCAGAAAGTAGCTGCCTTGCTCGGCCCATCTGATGCTGAAAGATGAGCTCCACGTCTGTGAGCTTGAGGTGGATGCTCTTGTATGTGACGCCCTGCTTGTCTTCATCCCAGTAGGCTTGCTGCGGTCCAATCTCATGCCGCGCAACCTCAAAGCAGAGTGAGCGCCAGTGAAGCACCTCGCCAAACACTGTCTCCTTGTCTGGCTGCATGTATGCCCATATGTTGGCTTTGATGGTCTCCAGGACCTTCTCGTCTTCTGCATCCCCAGAGATTGCTTCCCGGAATATCATGAGCTGCGCCACCCAGATCAGCCCAGAGAGAAAGCTGCTGAAGACACCTGCTGACTTCCACGCCCCAGTCTTGACTTCAATGGCGTGCATGGCCACAAAGCTGAGAAGTGGAGAGGCAAAGGGGCATGTGCCAGTGTGATGCTGGATGAGCGTCATGCAGAAAGAGTGCACTGCATCTGTGAGAAAAGACGCAATGGGCATGTTCTTGCTCTCTTCCAAGACAAGATCCCATGCAAAGCGCTGCTCCTCAGTGGGCTGAACCAGCTCATCTGGCGTGGTGTGATCCCCACTGCCAGTGCTGAAGTGCGCCTTCTCCTCATGCGCAATGCGGAAGTAGTACGTAATGAGCTGCTTCCAGTGTTGGATGTAGTCTGTGAGCGTGTCAGGCATCTTGACAGGATCCCAAGCACGGTGGACAGTGCCAGCAAATTCCACCGTGCGAAAGTGGCTGAGAGCCAGCTTGCGCTGCCAAGTCAGTTTGGAAGACCACTCGCTGATGCACTGTGTGTGCGTGTCACGCAGCACCCACTCCAGGGCAGCCAGGATGCGCTCCAGCTGCGCTTCTGCCTTGCTTGTGGGAAGCGCAAAGGAAGCCTGGATTTCCTGCTTGTTTAGTCCATGCACATGCTTCTTGATGCCAGTGTTCTGTAGCCATGGCACCGCACCAGAGTGATGCGCACCAAAGCCATGGGTGCGCTGGGCATGCTCCTGAGCATCACGTTCAGCCTGCTGCTTGTCTGCTTGGAGCGCAGCAAAGAAGGCCTCCTCAGCCAGAGGGACATCTTGTGACTGTGACTGAGTTGGACCAGGCGTGGGAGGCAGTGCTACAGCAAAGTAGCGCACTGCTTGATTGTCAGAATAAAAGGTCTGCGCTGTGCACTGTCTCCAAAGCGGTGCGTCAGCTGATCTGGCTGACTCTGATGTGTGCACATGAGCTATGTGCTGCTTGACCTTGTCGAGTGTCCTAAAGGCATCTGTGCATCCAAAAGTGCACTGGTAGCCCTCATGGACAGCTAGCTCCTTGATGAGGGCTGTGGGCCACTCTGTGCGTGGCGCTTGAGGGCCAAGCACCTTGTAATCAGCCAGCAGGTTGACAAGCACTTTCAATTCTGGCCCAGACATGCTGTGCTTGTACAGGTGTCGAGTGATGGCATCTTTACCTGGATGCACGCAGCTTGCGCAGTGCAGGCAAACAATGATCTGTCATTGGGGGAGATATGGGTATTGGAGAGCAAGCGCTTGAGCATGCTGCATGGTGGTTGCAATTGCAATGGTAGACATGTTGAAGTTTGTCAAGGAAAAGATGGGGGTAGGCAGGAGAGATGGTGTTGTGCGCTGAGTAGTGAGTGTTTGAGTGAGTGATTGACGAGGGAAGATGGACTTGAGAGCATCCAGAGCCCCATCTTTATAGCTTATGAGTGTGCTACAGAGCAAGTTGTTAACCCATCATGAGCAGTACTTGCCTTGTTGACGCACAGGTAGTCAAGTGTAGCTGTTGTGCTTCGTAAACCAAGTGTCACTTCCACAAAGAAGATCATCTGCTACGTGCTACAAGCCTTGTCTGTAGTGAAAGACAAGAAGACTTGATGCATATAGTGGTGCAGCCATGCCTGCGTACCAGCAGCAGCACGCTCATTGTCCTTGCACAGGCCCGTCTTGGAGGTCTTGTCACCCTTTGCAGGTACTTGTTCTGGCAGATCTAATTTGACTACATCAAATGCCCCTATCACAGCTTCCTGATGGTGCCATTTGTAGCTCATTTGGCAGCATGCTCACCGTACACCAGCAGGTCAAATTGTCGGTGCCAGGGACAATGAGGGGCTGTGAGCGGTACACGTCATTGCTGACACAATGAGCGCGCGTATAGTGGTGCAGCCACACCAGCACAACAAGACAGACGCGCTTGTTGTCCTTGCACATGCCAGTCTTTGAGTGCTTGTCACCGCTTGCAGGCCCTTGTTCTAGCACAACTGTCTTGACTACAGCAAATGCCCCTATCAAACCTACCCAGTGAGTGTCTGAACAAGCCAATTGGTGAGCAAGAGCCTCCAGAGTGGGCCCTCAAAGTGTCGGTGCCAGCGCACCTCTTTGGCAAGAAGTTGACGCGCATCACTCTTGGATTGTGCCTGTGTTCTCTGCTCACTGAGGCACCATCTGGAGAAGCAAATTGCACCACACAAAATGCCCCTATCACAGCTTCCTTATGGTGTGATTGGCCTCTCATTTGGTAGCCTGCTTGCCGTACACCAGCATGTCAAAGTGTCGGTGCCAGGGACAATCAGCGGCTGTGCATGCTTGGGTGTGCGATCAAATTTGATCTTGCGGCCAAAACCCGTGCGCGCAGGCGCGCGCTGCGCGCAGACTACAGATGCAGCGGATAAATTACGCCTGGTGCGCGCGCGCCTCTGTCTGGCTATAGCACGCGCGCGTATGGCAGGCTGGGGTGTGCGATCAAATCTGATCTCAAAGTCACGTGCAGGCGTGGTTGGGCGTGCGATCAAATCTGATCTCACAGTCACGTGCGGGCGTGGTTGGGTGTGCGATCGAATTTGATCTTGCAGTCGAACCCTGTGCACGCCTGGCGCGCACTGCGCGCAGACTACGGATGCAGCGGATGAATTACGCGTGGTGCGCACGCGTGCGTATGGCAAGCTGGGGTGTGCGATCAAATCTGATCTCACAGTCACGTGCAGGCGTGGTTGGGTGTGCGATCAAATCTGATCTCACAGTCGCGCCTGTGTGCGCGCGCGCTACCGGCCGAGAACGCGCCAGCGCTGCGCACAGACTACAGATGCAGCGGTTAAATTATGCGTGGTGCGCGCGCGCGCCTCTGGCTGGAGCACGCGCACTACCGGCCGAGAAAGAGGGACGCGGCGGCGCGTATGGCGCGTATGGCACCGTATGGCAGAAATTTGTCTGCGCACTTTTACGGCGTAAAATCTTCAAAATGTGCTCCGCGGACCTCCGGCACGCGTCTTTTTGGCGGAGTGCGGCCTAGTTTACGGCGTAAAATCCTCGACTTATACCAGTAGGCTCTGCTTGCCTCAAGTCTCCCAAGTGGTTGCCTCAAGTCTCCCAAGTGGTGCGGGGGCTAGCAGCCAAGGCTTGTTGACACAACACTCCCACAATGCTCAACAGGCCCGCAAGGGTCTTTGAGCCAGCATGGTCAATGCCGCAGGCATTAAAGGCCCAACTCCCTCAGGCGTACCATCAGGTCAAGACGACGACGGATGTCAAGCTGCAGGTATTCTTGAGGGAGGATGGGATGCTGGCTCTGTATGGATGCATTCAAGATGGCATCCAACGGGCGCCAAAGCATCCCTTTGTCCCCCTCGGTGCTGCCCAGACACGTGATGAGGTGGATGACCAGTACGAGTTTATCTGCTCGGTCTCCATCTTTCACGTTGTGGCTATTGTGCTGCTGGATGGTTCCAGCAAGAGGAACCAGCAGATTTTCACACTTTACGCACAACTGGAACTGCTGTCCCAGTCGTCTGAACTGGTGCTGCACCTGTGGGACAAGGCTCACACCATTGCTCGGGACGACACGGTCTCAAATTGGTGGTTCAACGATCGCTCTGACAGCGACAACCGCTTGTCAACCAAGCGCCACCAGAAAGCCACTGCTCTGGGAGCAAAGCTTACCCGCCATGAGCTCAAGAGATTCCGCAAGAGACAAGCCGCCGCACGAGAGGCGCAAGTTGTGCAGCTCGAAGCGCAGGTGCGGCAGATGACTCAGGCATCATCATCACTGCTGTCCTCGGAGCAGATGCTAGTGTCACAGCAAGAGGAAGCGCAGGCGGAGCAAGAGGAAGCGCAGGCGGAGGAGCTGGAAGTAGAGGACGTGCTGGAGAGCTTGACAGAGCAACCAGTAGAGCCGTCCGAGCTGGCGACGCTTCGTGCTGCTACCTTTGCAGAAGTTAGGGCGGCCATGCAGCAACAACCAAGCGCTCGAGATCGCCAACTCTCAATGCTGCTCTTCAAGCCGATCAGTTATGCCGAGGATGCAGACCTTCACAGCCGTTTGAAGCAAGAGCGCGAGAGGTGGCTGTCGCAAGAAGAGATACCCAAGCATGTCCTGGAGGGTCCGCGCATTCTTTGCGACGACTACATCAGAGTGCTGGAGGGTGGCAACCAGCGCTCTGATGTAGTGGCTCGAAATCTCTGCCTGGTCAGGGCAATAGACGCACCGGCTCGAGAAGTGGTGGACATTGTGCGGCTCTCAAACCCCAAACCTTCTTATCACCCCGTATTGCGCTTTTCCACGGCAGATGCTTGTATTGATGACCACCTAGAGCAGCAACCTCCTCGATACAAGCCGGCGGTATGAATGCACTCTCCACCTCTTTGACTTCAATGCCCACCTTGTTGTTGTGAAGCGCTATAGCGCGGGACGAGTGTCGCATCTCAGATATAAGGTTTGACTCGCGCACTCCAAGTTTTGAGTGTCTACACTTGAGGTTCGACTCGCGCACTTGATCTCACGCATCTGGCACTGGACGTTCGACTTGCGCATTCTGACTATAAGATTCGACGCGCGCACACTACATGTAAGGCTTGACTTGCGCATCCCAAGCAAGATTTCACGTGAATGGTGTGGACGACCGCTAGACTGGACGCGGCAGAGACGAGGCGGTGCCGATGACGGCAAGGCGATGACGATGAAGATGACAGCAAGGCGATGGCTGCCTTCACAGCAGACGACAACTTCACGCACCATCACTCTTTCACGCTGCTCACGCCAACAGATATCATCTAGTTGCCACACTCCCAAAACTTACACGAGAGTGCGACCTTTCCAAGCGAGAAAGCGACCTCAGCGAGCTGTTCATGGGTCGGTGCAGCGAAGCGCGCGAGACGGTGCTGGCTCTGTAGATTGAAAGTGTCGGTGCGCCAATGCAGCAAACGGACAGCTCGTCTCAGGAACAATGCCTGGATGTGTGGTCGAGTGCGTTGGTTTGGGGGTGGCAACAAGGCGAGCGTCGACTGATTGTGCGGCAGTGGCCGACGCCGAGCAGTACCCATCAATGCAACCCCCCTCGCTCAGATTGCCCCCCGCAACTCACATTTGCGCAAAGGCACCTGCCCCTAACATCCCCCAAAAGACGTGCGTGCGATGGTGAGCACAGAGTATCAAGCAGACTGCGTGGGTGCGTGCAATGGCAATGACGAGGCGAGTGCGCGATGGTGACCAGAGTGTTGACAAATGTGCGTGCGTGTGCGCGATGGCGGGCAGAGCAGTGTCGGACCAGACTGTGTGCGTGCAATGTCGAGCGTGTGCGCGATGGTGAGCGTAGTTGTGAGTGTTGACGAGCGTGCATGCAAATGTGCAAGTGTCCGATGTTTAGTACAGAAGGGATGACGTGCGTGCAAGTGTGCGATGGAGAGGGCACGGCGAGTGTTGAGGAGCGTGTGTGCAAGAGGCAAATGCAGGATGGTGGGCACACAGCGCTGGTGAGCAGAGGGATGACAAGCGTGTCCTGCATTCCATCCTTAGCACAGAGTGCTGACGATGCATGCGTTCAGTGTCCAGCACAGAGTGACAATGGGCGTGCGTGCACAGAGCGATTGCTGGGTGCGCTACATTGTGGTAGCATGCAGTGGTGGCAAGTGACAATGTCGCTGTGGCGCGCGCAAAGAGAGAGGGAGAGAGAGGGAGAGAGGAGGGGGGAAATGTGTGCCAAGTGGGTGAGGGGTGTGGCCGTCGCCGTAAAGTCGCGAGTGGTTGTTGCGCACAACTGTGAATAAACCTCATTCGATTTGATTCAGATCCCTGATTCGTGGCAACCCAGTGCGCACACGGGCGATAGGGGCACGATTGTGGTGTGAATCGTGATCAAGTGCTGGCGCGCGCGCGCACTCGGGTTGCAGCAGAACAGCACCCGCGTGAGAAGCCAAAAGCACGGGCAGCAGGTGTAGGGTGCGAGAGCCGAAGCCCGCGCGCGCGCGCCTAGGATCCATCAAACATCACAAACTGACTTGTGACTTGAGCTCAGACCATGATCAGCATCCATTTGCATTCTCGATTTGAACAGCTTCTTTGCGCCGCGTCCGTGCTGGAATTGCGGTGATTGGTAGAGGCAACATGATGCAGGCGTGTGTGTAGAAGCACGCGCAGTCAGACCTTGTAATTGCCCGACTCCATAAACACATCTTGCGCAACTTGAGCCCTCATGACGTTCTGATCAGTACGTGCAAGCTCATGGAGACGCATGCGAGCAGCTTCAAGCACCTGGTTGTTCCTGAGCTCTGAGCTGAAGACAATGTCTGATGGCGCCTCAGCAAGGTAAAAGTGATCGCCTTGAAGAATCAGACAGATGATCTGACGCGAGATGGCAGAGCCAATCACTATCGGCCATGTGATGACGGCATTGGCCAAGGGAACGTAGCTAGACCCTAGTTGCGGGCCTTCTACTTTGAGGATCAAAAAATTGTCATCTGCTTCTGGCATGCGAGGAAGGCCCAGTGGATCAGGTGGGCCAATGGTGACCACAATTGACTCGAAAGCAGATGCCACAAGAGCCGCATGCAAATGACGCTTGAACCAGCCGGATTTCCATTCAGCTGGCCTTTTGTCTGTCCACAAGAGCTCTTGAGTGGCTATGGAGCTCATCTCGAGCAATTCTGGGCAGATAAACTTCCACACTTGTGGATGCTCCAGCACAATTTGGTGACATCGGTTGCGGATGAATTGTTGATCGTCCTCACTACCAGTAATGGCTCGAGCAACGGCACGAAAGCCGCAGTGCCCATCACCAAATGGATTGTAGAGTGTCCCGCTGATGCCGAGACGCTGCAGGAGCACCTTTGTACTGGGAGACGATGTTTGAACCCACTCTCCTCCTTTTGGGCGCACAAAAGCCCTGTGATGCTTTGCAATCGCAATCCATCCAAGACTCCTGACCATGTGCGCGCATGCGTGGGCCTCTTCGACTGGCAAGTGGAGCACTTCTGGCACAGCGGGTGGAAGCGTTATGGTGGCGATGGAGATGGAGCGCGCAGAACCACCACTTTGTTCCTCTGGTGTAAATACAAGCGCAGGAAAGTCACCTTTGGCCAGCACATCAAACGCCTTGAAAGTAGGTGTGTGCCGCACCGTCACATCCTGCAGCACTGGCCAGTGCGTGTGAAGCTTGGGATGGGCAGGTCCGTTGAGAAAGGCAAGGTTTGAAAATTGGGGTGCAAGGCCCGTACCCTTGGCCTGGTCTTTGAGTGCCAGCATTTCTTGATACAAGCCCATGGAGGCCAACCAGCTGAACTTGCCTCCGCGGCTTTGAACGCCAGATAATCCCATCATGTTGCGGATAGCTGTGACACCCATTCCTCCTCAGAATGCAGCAAACCAGACAGCTGCCCAGTGCGCGACGTGATCAGAAGTGCACAAGACAAGAAAGGGCTTGTGGCCTCTAAATCCAGAGGGCCCATGTTCCTTGGCCCACTGCTCAGCTCTAGCCATGTCTTGGAGAGGAAAGGCAAGGTGAGTCAGAGATGCTGATGCCAATGAGGATGCAGCAGACCGCGCTCGTAGGCGGTGGGCAGAGTCAGGTTTGGATGTGGCAAATGCAAGAGAGGAGCTGCGAAAGACGACTGCCGGATTTCGATAGACCTCAGCTGCGGAGCCCAGGCCCATCCTCGACTTTTTTGTCCCGCAATGAAGGGACGGTGTTGGCGAATGAATGCTGCTGCCAGATGCCAAGTCAAAAGGACTTTCTTGCTGCAGACCGCTTTGCTGGAAGCTTCTGCGCGGAGCTGGAGTGCGCGGCAAAGCCAAAGGCTGCGGAGCCCGCCCTGTTGAAGTTTGTGGTGCAGTCGTCGCCATTTCTGTTGCCGTCTCCGTCTCCGCCTCCTTCTCCGTCGTACGTGCAGAATCCACCTGCATGTTCTCTGCACGAGCAGCATAGTACTGTCGAAGCAAAACAAACAGCGTCATCAAAGCCATGGCATCCGGTGAGTTGGGCGCCAATGAGATGGGCTCAGCTGCAGCAATGCGTGTGCGATCTGGCAGCAAAGACGCAGCAGAGGCGAGTTGCGGCACGGCAGGCCAAACGGTGGGAGAAGGAGGATCGCTGGCGATCGACTCGTCTTGCATTTGTGGCTTTTGCTGTCCCATGCTCGAGCTACGCCTAGATGCTGAGCGGGACTGTATGCTGGCAGTAGGCTCATCTGTAAAGGTTGGGACATTGCCGAGCTTTCCTGAAGGCGACGAGGTTGCCAGTCGAAGGTTTTGTAGATCGAAGAGGTGCTCCAACTGCTGCTGCTGATCTGCGCCCGTCTGCTCCCGCTGCTGCCGACCTGCGCCCGTATGCTGATGTCCTTGTGCCTGTCGCTGCGCTTCAACAAGACGCTGTTGCTCCAGCTGACGCTGAAATATACAGAGCAAGAATGTCAGAGCCTGCATATTGGTGGCACTGCTGATGCATACAAGCTGACCTGGTACTCCTTGCCTATAGCAGTCCTATCTGACAGCACTGAACGGTGCATTGGCAGCAGCTCTTGGCGTGCAAATGCCACCTCTTCCCCGGCATAGTACACCTTGTCTTGTCCACCACGAGTCTTGACCACATATGCTTCTCGATCTCGAACCCTCTCCACCTTCTTCACCCTATTTGTTCCTCTCGCCTGCACAGAGCACCTCGGAAAGGTGTGAGTCTGGGGCTGTGCGCAGGTGCTGTGGGCAGCATGCATCTCACTGTTGTACAACACAAGTCTCCTGCCACTAGCGCTCTTGAGCTTTTCACAATGCAACCATCTCTCCTTTGAACCACGTAATAGCGCTCGGGAATTGTCTTTGCAGAGGTCGCATCCATGTCGAGTGACATTGCGCCAGACGCATCCATCTTGAGTGACATTGTGCCCGCCGCACGATACTGGCAAAGATGCTACTTGGCTACGTTGGTCAGAGCAGGAGCGCTTGCAAATGACAAATGGTTGGTGTTGCGTGGTCAAGGGGACTTGTGAGTGCAAGCTTGATAGCATACATCCGGGGTGGTCGAGTCGTGATTCAAGATTCTGGTCGGACATTTAAAAGTCACCATTGCACGTTGTGAGTGAGTCCCTACAACAAAAGTTGCCGGCGTGGAAGCTGACACGTGGCGCGCAAGCACTCGTGTGTGCGTGCTTGCCCAGGCAAGCACTCGCGCTTGCGTTCTACCGTGCGAGAGGCCTGGAGTGAGCACTCGCGCTCGTGTTCTACCGTGCGAGAGGCCTGGAGTCACATGCAGGCAAGCACACGCGCGCACGCAGGCTTGCCCTACGCGTCCGCACTTTAGAGCACCTCCTCATCACACACTTGACTCAAGACTCGAGCAAGCAAGAACAGACCAACATCACTGATGCTGACAGAAGCATCGCACAGGGCTTCACAAACTGCAAAATCTCTCCGCCAACCAGGCCAAAATAGTGAGAGCGCGCCATTTGCAACGCTCAGGAGCTGGCCAGGCACTCTGCCATGCGAGTCAGATGCGCATTTTTTGCAATGAGTAACCCTCACGGTGTGTCGTGCGGAATGGTGTCGTTTTGCATGCACGCGCTCGTTTTGAAAGAGAGGTACCTCGTTTTGCAGGTGTCGAGTTGAGGGACCCCAAGAGAGAGAAAAGAGAGTTGCTTTGAGATACACCGTGCCCGCCACTTGCAAACGCGTGCTGCTTGGGATCTGCTTGTCCGGGCAAAGCGCGCAAAAGTCCGTCGTTTTGCACGCACGCGCTCGTTTTGAAAGATAGGTACCTCGTTTTGCAGGTGTTACTTTGGAGAAGCGCAAAAGACAAAAGGAAGCGCCACTTTGGTACAGTTTGCGCACGCCATTTGCAAACGCGTGCTGCTCGGGGGCTGTTTAGCACGCCCGCACGCGAAAGCTTGTCGTTTGGAGCACAGGCGCTCGTTTAAGGCATTAGGGGGCTCGTTTTGGACAGCAAGCTTCAGAGTATTTGTGGAGTGAGAAGTTTTGGACTTTTGTGACTCTGCAACCGTCATTTGCCCCCAAAGGCTGCTCAAAAGGCACTGTTTGGGGGGG
>CCYA01000204.1:11135-25410 GCA_900000165.1 Ceraceosorus bombacis
CCAAACTCATCTCATTGCGCGCCATTCCAAATGCCAAGCAGCCCCAGGAAGAAAATTGGGCCAGTACATCGACATAACACCTTGGCATTGACAAACACATGCTGCCGGCAAGACAATGGCACCCTTTGTGGCGCGACTGGTAGTGCGCGCACAGAGCAAGTACCCGCATTGCAGGTGTTGGTAGCATGCATGCATGCATGGTATCCTTTGGCTAGTCACGTGGATCTGCTGCTGGACAATGCAAGTTTGCAAATCTGCAGCTGTGTGCGCGTGCGCGCGCGCGTGCGGGTGTTTGACTTGAAGCCTCTCGCACGGTAGAACGCACGCTGCACGCCACACGCCCCTTTATCCACGTGACGCCACGCGTCCCTTTATTCACGTGATCCTATGTTCACAGCAGATGGACGCGCGCGCCTTTGTACAGCTAAGGTGTGGCGCCTGGGTGTGCACGGCGCCTCTTTTGTACGAACCACATCCCCTTGTACCGCCGTCACCTACGGTAGGGGTTGGTAGCCGTCGTAGATACCCATGGTGCCAACACTATGGGCCCCCATGTGTATAAATACCCCATGCTGAGACTTAGTTCTCCTTCGAATCATCACCTATGCAAAGATCTCCTGTCTTAGTCGTCTACGATTGACTGAACACGTGACCGAACCCCGCTTATTCCATATCGCTTGCTAGCCCCGCTCACTGGGCAAAACAATGGCGCGCTTGGTCAAATATACTCTGCCGCGCGCTGCGCGGGCCTAAACCTAACCCTAACCGCGGCAGAGCCGCACGCTGCTACGCAGCGGACCCTAACCCGCCACACAGCAAGTTTTAAAGTCTGGTGATAGCAGACGCTTGAGTGGGCATCTGATCAAGGTCTGCGGACGTTCAGAAGCGTCTTTTGGCGGAGTGCGGCCTAGTTTATGCCGTAAACTCCTCGACTTATACCAGTAGGCCCAGACCGAGATCCCCCTTGGCGGTAGTAGCATGTGTATGGCGTGCACCTGGCGCGCATATGGCGCACGCCTGTCTGCGCCAGTTTACAGCATAAAAGTGAAAGTCCGTGGATCTGCAGACCTCCGGACGCGTTTTGTGGCGGGGGATTTGGCCGCGCATCCGCTTTTGCGCCGTGAAAGTCTCGGGCATATGTATAGGGATCATTGCTGTCAAGCAATCCTTTGACGTATCAGAGAACCTGTGCAGATCAGTGGTCTGCATAAAAAAGCAATCAATGAGTGTTGCCTTGTGCTGCTAGTCAAATATGCATCAGACAAATCTGGCCACCAGACTCCAAATCAGAAGCTTACTGAGCTCATCACCCATGTAAGAGCAACTGGGACTCCAACTTGGGCTAGAATTTGCTGCGCAAGAGCATGCAGCTTTGCCACAATTTGTGATTGCTACAATTGTAGTAGTAGTCAGGCCGCGCAGCAGCTTGAGGAACAAGAACATCTGTGCCTGCACGCGCAGCGCGCAACGGCAGATTCCAAGTTGTGCAACAATGGCCATTTCCCATCGAATTGCGCCCGCGTTTGTCGCTCCGCGTAGTGCGCATACCGCGCGTGCTCAATCCATGCACGTGTCGTGCATCAGGATGCATCCGCGCATGAGCACCTTGCATGTTGTATTCTCATGCGCGCACGTTGAATCTGGCCGCAAAGGCAGAACCAAGCCGAAAGCGAACGGACTCTTCCTTTGCTACCTTCACCATCTCGACTCGACGCGCGCCGCACGCGCGATTTCCGTAAAGTAGAGGTCCAAAGTGCAAGACGGGGCGAAGGTCAAGGGGCGAAAAGGCTCGGAGTCGCTCTAATGAACACTATGCACGCGGTGGAAGGCATATCAAGTCATTCTTGCCCCGAGTGCGCCAATAATGGCCGCACAGGTCCTCGTCGCGTTAATTGGCGACTGCGCTCGCTTCGCGCCTTGCGCGTGGAGAATCCGAGCGTGTTGTGCGCCAACTGCGCGCCGGGAAGCTCGAATCGATCACTCTGACACCGCGACTAGCTCAGCACGTGCAAGTGCAAGTTTGAGGTAAGCGCCCTCGATGCAGTCACATTTGGTTGCGCCATTTCAGTCGATGCGACCTCGTAGGCTGCCTCACAATCGTCAGAGAGTGGTATCTTTGCGTCTGGGTACTCGAAGTGCTGGATGTCCAAGGACTCGAGATGCTTGGAACGGCAACCAATCAGCTCCTGTGCTGGTTGTCAGCGCAAGTCTTTAAAGCATTGGTTCGCAGGCCACAGTATCGCTTCGCCCCCGTCACCCGCTTCGATCCCATCCCTCCACCCAACTCCGCACCATTTGTTTCATCCAAAGCCCAAACTCTGTACCAAGGTGAGTACTGCACGATTGTGCGCGCGCGGCCCCTCTTTCCACGTCTCCAGGGGCTTACCTTTTACGCTCTCCCATCGCTTGCGCCTGACATGCCCAGTCTAAGACGGTTCAACATGACCGGTCATCAACGCAAGGTGCAAACGCACCAGCCTCATCGCGGTCCGCCGCTGTCGACGCTCCGTGCTCGTCTGTGGAGCGTGGTGCTTCTGGCGACAATGATTTGCGTCTGGGTGTCCACTTCGCCCACGTCGGCTCGCGACATCAACCTGCGCGTGTACGGCGGTCAAAAGCGTGGTCTCGACCCCGTCGAGGCCACTACGCAAGACCACGCGCACAACAAGCGCGATGACGGGCTCAATCTCGAAAAGCGCTTTACAAGCACTCGCAATGTGGAGCTGGGCGCTCCCTCTAGTCGAGACGAGAGCAGCGCCGCTATAGCGTTCAACGGACTTGACAAGCGCTCGTCCGAGTCGGAGAAGCCCAAACCATGCGACCCGTGCTGTAAAAATGCTTGCGCGTACTACAACAATTGCAACAACATTTGTCTCAGGAGCCCGACCTGCAAGGTCTGTCAGCCTCCACCAAAGCCCCCTGGATCGAAGAGTCGCCGCGACCTACCTGCTCCACCAAATGCCGACGAGAGCAACACGGGTCACGTCTACGATAAGCGCACCGCCGACGGCCCTTTCGACACCGGTATCGGTACGCCAAGCTCTCTCCATGAGCGAGACGCTGGAGGCAGTCCACCGCAAATCCAGTTGGCCGACTCACACCTCGTTTCCAAGCGCGAGCTCGTCGATTTGAAGCCTGCCGCCGCTTACCTCACCGAGCGCAACAATGGACCGTGCGATGCTTGTTGCTCTAACACTTGTTTCGTCAACGGTACCTGCGACAAACCATGCTACGGTCCTAGCACGTGTAGTGGCTGTCCTGGCTTCAAGCTCCCCCCCGCGCACGCCGAACCGGCTCTTAAGCGAGAAGAGCCTCTGCTATCGCCACGCGAAGACTTCGAGCACGGAGACGATAACCACGCCTCCGGCCATGTCAAGCGCAGCCGAGCCGACCTTTCTCATGCGGCGACAGTCGATGCTCTCGAACGTCGCGACTTGGTCTGTTCCCCTTGTTGTCCCTCGGTCTGTGCAGCCTTTGGTCTGTGCGGCACCACCTGCCTTGGACCGTGCGACTGCGGCGTCGCCAAACGGTCGGCCGTCTTTGCAGAAATTGCACCCCGAGAGCATTACGATGGAGATGCCGTTCCGACCCAGAAACGTGATCCTCAGGCACACCGCGGTGTCAGTCGCTTACCTCGTGCTCTCCCGGAGACTTCAACCGCGCTGGAACACGGTGCCGCTTCTCGCACTACGAAGCGGAGCGTCATCGGTGGTACCGAGGCAAGAAACCTTCAGACATCCACTGTCCCAGCCATCTACTCGCGCACTGAGGTGAGTCCACTTTTGCAAGAGCACAGGGATTCGCTGGGACTCCAGCGCCGCAATGTCCCGCCAGAACGCCTCCCGCCCATTCATTGCGCCAAATGTTGCTTCAAGCGAAACTGCGCGTCGTCTACTGATTGCAACCATTGTCCACACGAACAGCGCCGTGATATGCACCTTCAGCTTCCGACTTTGCACAAGCGTGGCTGCGATGCTTGCTGCAACGTGCCTTGCGGATGTGCCGGTGTCAAGAACGCCGATTGCTCCACCTGCTCGGACACTCTGAGCGGAATTGCGCCTGCACCTCAAGCAGGATGCGAGACCAATCCGTGGATCAAAAGGAGCCCATCGACACCTCCATCTCTAGACCGGCCACTCTCCGGCCGCGAACTCAAATCGTTGGCCAGAGCTGACGTGGACTCGAGCACACTATCGCAGCGACGTGTTGAAGAGGTCATGGTCAGCTCCTATGATTGCCCAGCGTGCTGCGCTTCAAAAACGTGCTTTGTCTGCGACTGCTCCAGCGGAGCGCTTTCGCTTGCTGAACGCAAGGCTGCATCGCCCCTCACGATCGATGCGGATGCGGCCACACGTCCGCAACGAAGATCCGAGCTCATGGAAGGAAGTCCAGATATTTGTCCTGCGTGCTGCACCAACCCTGGCTGGTGTAACGGCGCCTGCGGCTGTGGTGGTGATTATCGACCTCGCTCACTCTCTCTGCCAGGAGCGCGCTTGACTGCAAGTGTCGCCGAATCACTTCAAGACAGAACGACTCACGCGGCTCGTCGTGTCTCTGCCATGGACTTCGACAGCGATCCGCCCGGTCAACTGCAGCAACGCAGCGAGCTTGTGGCCCTCGATACGATCGACTGTCCTACGTGCTGCGCCAATCCAAGCACGTGTTCCGAGTGCGAGTGTTATGAGACACCGCCTCTCGACGCGAATCTCGCGCACAGAGAGCTCACGATTGCCTCAGTCACGCACCTCGAACGACGCACCGAGTTCGCAAAAGACACGGGCATTCTGCGCACAAGAGATGGCACCAAAGACTGTCCTCCGTGTTGCTTGTCTCAATCGTGCGCTCCAGGGACAGTCTGCACCGGCTGTCAACCGCCTGCCACAAATGGTCTCGAAGCGCCAGAAAGCCTTTTGACCGGGCGCGCCGAGCGCAGAAATGTCCGAGACACATCAACTCTAGCGATGCGCTCTCCGCAGGGTGGCACACAAGAGGCCAGCATCTTGAAGGTGCGGGCACCTCAAAACGAAGGTCCATGCGAAGATTGTTGCTTCGACGTAGTGATTCCCTGCGGAATCGAGCACTGCTCCGGCTGCCCTGGGTACCAAGCTCGCTCCATTGCTTCCCCTGTGGAAGGCGCATCCGTAAGCTTGACTCAGTCGCTGGACCGCAGAGACGCCAAAGGTGAGTCCCACTCGTCCGTTGGCACGCCTTCCTTCGTACTCTGACACGCTTCTTGCGCGATCCACAGACATGTTATTCGGTCACCCTGCTCAGACTCGCTCCGTCCGCGACGAGAATGAAGGGAAAGACATGCCTACATTGTATGTTCGGACCTCTCACTCAAGTCAACCGGCAAGCACGGTAGGTTGTCCTCGTTGTTGTCTTGCAAAAAAACCTTGCACCGTTGGCTGCCCTACGAAATGTAAACCGCCTACGCAGCTGGCTCTGTCGCACACCGATGAATTCCTGGACTCGCGAGAGGCAGTCCCTACCAGTATCAACAGCGCGAGCGACATCGCCTTGCATTCTCGACAAAAGCCCGAATGTCCTCTTTGCTGTTACTCAGGGTCAGCACCGTGCCCCGGCTTGTGTCCGCGAGGATGCGGTGACGGCGCTGCAGCACTCGCCGAGCGCTCCTTTGGTGGCAGTCGCGATTTACACAGCACCGCGCTGACCGTCCGAGATCCACAGGCTCAACGCCTGAATGGTCGACAGATGAAATCCTGCAGCTATTGCTGCCCCTCCGAGTGCGCCAAATACAATGCTTGTGGCATCTCGTGCAACATTGCGGTTCAATGCAACGACTGCGGTGGGCTGAGCACGCGAGGGCTCGACTCGGCGACGGGCATCACGGAGGATAGAGACGATCCCCGGCACGTCGACCAGCAGGAAACGCTCACCAAACGAACCGGCCAGAATCAAGACAAACGCAACAAGCCCATAGGCCACGAGAGTCTACAAGCAGCAGACGGTCGGCTCAGTGAGCGGTCTCAATGTCCGAGCTGTTGTTTACACAACTCGTGCAGTCCTGGATATAGTTGCAGTCCGTCTTGCCTTGCCGCTAGCACCCCACTACCACCATGCAAAGATTGCTCTTCAGGGGGCGGCAAGACTTGGCCGCCCCCGCTGTGGCTGCGGGAAACAACGGATGTCACCCTGGACCACGTTCCAGAGCACAAAATTTCGACACGTTCAACTCGCAGCGAGTTGTCAACACAAAGTGGTGTGTTTCGACGGGTGTTCAACGGGCAGCCAAAGCCAGAAGAGCTGAATTGCTGGTATTGCTGTCCAAGCGAATGCGCTAATTACAACGCCTGCGTCACACCGTGCAGCAATCAGGCGACGCAATGCAACGGCTGCGGAAAGTTGCCGGGCCCTCCACCCTTCAAGCGAAGCGTGGTCGAGGTCGATCGCACCATCAGCACGACGGCACGTAAGCGCGACGTGGACGAAGGTCTGACGCAGATCCATGTTCCTACACTGGAAAGGCGACTTCAACAGATACTCAGATGCGACAACTGCTGCCCTCTCAAATGCGCCGCGACGGGCAGCTGCGGCACGCCATGCAGCAACGTGTTGGTGCAGTGCAACAATTGCCCAGGACCCATCATCTCCGGCCTTCCAGCAAGGCGCAGCATCCAACACACCGAGAGCTTGACAGAGCAGTCAACAATGCCGCTTGTCGCTCGGAGCAATACCAATGATGCGACTCGAAGCGTAAGCATGGGTACAGCCCTTCTCAAACGGCAGCAAATCAAGTACGTCTGCTTTTTCTGCTGTCCAGCCGTTTGCGCCCAGAAAGACAAGTGCGGCCAGCCGTGCAACCTAAAGACACAATGTACTGGCTGCCCCGGAGCTGCTGTGCTCACTGCAAGGGCCGGTTTACAAGATGTATGGGAGCAGCATACTATCTCGTCGGGTTCTGAAAAACGCGAATCAGCACACTCGTTTGACGGTCACACGTCCAACGCACTGGACAACAGAGATGCTTCACACTTTGCCGTACACAGCAAAGTCGCGCTTGTGGCGCGCACGCTGCAGGCTGACACCAAGCGCTCTGTGCCCTCGGTTTCAGAGTGGGAAACTCCAGCTGGAACCGCGCTTGAAGGACGCTCGCCGGGATTGGGTGAAAAGGGAGTGCACTATCAATGTGACAAGTGCTGCGGAATAAAGCAGAATCCGTGTGGCGGTCGCGGTCAGGTGCCATGCATTCCCAATCCCTTTCCTTGTAATCGCGCAAAGCAGTGCACTGGATGCGGTAAGCCTCCACCCATTACAGGACGGCCCCCAAAGGCGAAGCGCGACTCGGCGCGCGATCTTCGCACACTGCCAGAGAGAAGAGACGTTCCGGCAAACGTGTCGCTTGAGAAGCGATCCAACGAGGCGGACCATCTCGAGAAGAAGTCTGGGCATCAGTCGACGCCTGATCGCAACCCACTAGAATGGCAACGAAGGTCACCTGCAAACCATGTTGGAACAGAAGTGTATCCCTGCGACAAGTGCTGCAAGCCGCAGAACCCTTGCGGCGGCGGTCATGCTCTGCACCCGTGCATTCCGGTCCCCTGCAATCGCGCAAAGCAGTGCACTGGATGCGGCAAGCCCCCTCCCGTGATTGGGCAACCTCCGAAGGCGAAGCGCGACGCGACGCTTGATCAACGAGCTGTGCCGCAGCCAGCTAGCCGAAAGGTCAGCCAAGCCTTGGACATTAGAAAGCCTGCACCTGCGCTTCACACGAGGACGACCGATGCAGTGAAATTGGTCGTGAATCAATTGGAGATGCAGCGACGATCCCCCGCAGGCGGACCTGTGCCTGTGTACCGCTGCGATGCCTGTTGCATTGGGACCTGCACCGGTGGTCCCGGCACTCCCGATCCTTGCCCACCGTGTAATCGTCCTGTCCAGTGCCCGAGCTGCGGTGGTTAAGTCGAGATCGTCAGGATGAACCTGCTCGTCGCGTTCTTTCTTGTGGCGCTCGCGAATCGAGTCGAGCGTAGATTCTGCTCCCTCGACATTTTGTACATCTAAGCCTCGATCAAACACGCATGTCACCTATGCAAATGACGCAATCAGAATCCTCGTCTTGCGCCTTGTTTGTCTTGATTACTGTCGTGAATTGGATGGATGGTGTGCCGCTGCTTATTTACTGCATGCTGCGCTGCTGGACATCTCAAGAACGAGGCATACGATTGCCAAGGTGCGCTCTGTGCCTTGCATCCAACTACGATTCCAAACCCCTTCATCGCGCGACTGCTTTGCCCCGCGCAAATGTTGAACACAGGACAAACCTTCAACGTGGCGAGACAAGAGGCTTGGTGATCGGCGCTACGAGCGCGACCTGTCGAGCAAAGCAATCCACAACGATTCATTGAAGCTGCACTGCACGGTCCAAGTCTACATTACATGTACATCGAAGCAAACGCTGCTCGAATTCAAAGAGTCGCCTCGCCACAAGTACATTCGCGATACGTTTGCCTCGGCTCTTGGAGAAGGGGGTGGGGAGCTGGAGGAGTCTCTAGCTTGTGAAGTAAGTTCAAGTGCTTGGGTGGGTGACGCACAGCGCTGGAGTGAAGCAAGCATGTTCAAGGTGATGCGACGTCTACGCGAGCATCCGATCGCTGCGGTGCGTCTTGATCCGACAATAGACTGAGCAGCGTGCCCAGTTGTTCGATCTGGCGAGCGGCAAACGCAAGACAAGAAGAAGAAGAAAGAGTGGTGAGAGAAAAAAGTGATCAACAAACCATTGTGCCAACGTTGCGCTGCCCTGCGCGCCCACCCAGCGCTTGTCCGGGCGCGCATCCGGCGCAAAGTGGGCCAAACTACTCACATCCTCCACGCTAGTGATCGACCAAACCTCGTACTCTGCAGGTTGCAGACCTTGGGACATGCGCAACCTGTCCTTGTGCGCCAGCTCCTTGCTGAGCAAATGAGCGCACGCTCTGCCAGGTCCCAAGCAAACAAAGCGCTGCACGCCCTGTTCGACCTGCGAAAATTGCGCGAATATGGGCGTGGGGGGGCCGGATGGGGGGGGTCAGAAGAGCTTCTACGCGCAAAAGCAGAGGACTATCTCCACTCACCAGCTTATCGATGCTCTCTAGCCACCTGACCACCTTGGAGCTGTAACCCATCAAATCCGCTCGAATATCCTCCGCTTCCCTCAGCAAACTCGCACCCTGGCTGACCGAGCTGACAATCCCATACCCTTCCGACCTCATCAGAGGCAGACATCGAATGGCCTCGCGCAGATCGTCCGATGCTCGGTTCATGAGGCTGGAGTGGTATGGACCTCCAACGGGAAGATTGACCGCTCGCGCACCCAGCGATTGTTGGCGTATCCTGTCCGACGCCAGCGAAACGCCCACGCGCGTTCCGGCTAAGTAAAGCCCAGGCGGTAAGCGGCAAGAGCGGAATGTGAGCGTGTGTAGCCGGGGGGAATGGCGAAATGTGGGCAAGATGTCGGACACGGTCCCGGATCAGCACTCACACAAGACCAGCTGAAGATTATTGTTGATGTTGGCAATCTGCACAAAAAGAGATCACATCAGCCGATGCGCCCAATCCAAACGACGCCGCGGAACACTTTTCATGCACCCGCACAACAGCGATCCACTCACCTCCACCACCTCATCCTGCGCTACATCCTCCACTCTGCCAGCGCTGATATCCTTCTGCGTATCCCTGACTACCTGCATAGCAGCCAACAATTTGCCCGGTCTGACCATGACTCCCGACATTTGGCTCCTCTTCCAACCCTTGACGATCCGTCTGCCTTGCGTGTCTGTTTCCATGGTCGCAGACGAGCATGGGGAATGATCGCCATCAGAAGGTGAATCCGTCTTGCGTCGGACCTGCGCTGCGCTCTCCGATTTGACCACGTCAATGTCAGCTTCGCCAGATTGGGCCAAAATCGTCTCTTGCCCCTTGCCGCTGGAGGAGCATCGAGGTGTAGAGCACTCTGCGATCAGGCACATGCAGTCTCGCAAAAGCGTGCGCACGTCGCGTAACACTCTCACCTGCCAGAATTGGCAAAAGCCCACGTCTGACGAGATTGCGAGGGGGGGAGGGGGCCAATGGCAAGGACTCGGGTAGGCCAATCAGTCACTCTACGCCGACTTGCATCGCGCATCGCTTCGTCGTCTTCAACGCACCTCAAAGACGCTTTCAGGTCTCTTGCATCCCTCTGGAAAGAGCGTGGTATGCTCCAGCGTGTTCAAGTGTTCCCTGACGCCCTGGAAGCGCGTAAGCCTGACCGCATCGTCCAGTGCGAGGCTCGAGCTGCCTACCAGGGCAGCATAGACTCCAGCTCCGTGCCCAGCAGCCAAGCTTGCGTGGTCCAGTATCAGATCGCGCGAAAAATCCTGTCGAAGGACGGAGAGGATGGATAGGCTGCATACTAGGATGCTTGGAAGACTGTTGTAGGGTAGTGTCAGGGTGAGTTGATCGCCCGAGAACTTGGGTGGGTGAGTAATGAGGCGTTAGGGTGTGTGTGTGTGTGTGTGTGTGGCGGAGATGTGCGTGAGCACGTGTCGTGGCGCAAGAGCGGTCAGAAACACCTGCCGCAGGAACGTGCAGCTCACCACCATATCCCTCAACCAGCCCCTCTTGCGCACATCCGCTCCCAGCCCGGGCATCAGCCTTTGCACTCCTTCCGTGCCTTGCCACGTGCCTCTCAGAACCTCTTCAAAGGCTTCTCTCTGCGCACCATCTTGCCCAGGCACCGACTTTGATGAGCGCTTGCTGCTGCTGCTGCTGCTGGACCGCGAGGAGGAGGATGGCGATGCGAGGGAAGAGAGGGACTCCTCCGCTTCGTGCCATACGTGTCGGGCTGATCTGAAGCGTCTGTACACGTCGTTTGCCATCGTGACATATTGAGAGCCCTGTGCGGAGCAAGGGCGCGAGCACACGTGAGCCCATGAAAAAGGGAGCCGCAGCGTGAGGGGGCCAGCGTCACGAAGGAGAATGCTCGAGGGTGTGGAGTGGAAAGCGAGTCAGAGACTTGCAGCAAAGCCGAAACGAGACTCACTTGACCGGGAAAGATCAATGCCGTCTTTTTCCTCCTCATACCGCTGCTGCCCGTCGTCGCCGTCGTCGTCGTCGTCGTTGCCGCGCCATCCCCTTGATGTGCCTGCGCGACACTGCTCTGCATCTGCGTCTGTTCCTGCGCGTTGCTTGCTGATCCAGATCCAGCACCGCTCCCTGCTGCAGATCCTCCAAGTCCGTGTATGCGACTAAGACTTCCATGCGCTTCTGCGCTGCGCGCACTAGGTGCGTTGGCTATGCCCGCTGCAGAGGCGTTGAAGGAGGAAGAGGGAGAAGAGTAGGTGTGGATGGGTAGGGGACGCGTCGTTCGAGACGTAGGTGCGTACTAATTTGCACAATTTAGTCGCGAGAAAGAAGATGAAAGGAGATTCAGCGTCGGGCGAGCATCAACCAAGTCGCCGCCGAGTAGCCCTTTGTTGAAGCAGGTTGTATGCTGCGCGGCTGCTGCGAAGCTGCTGCGAAGCTCTGCTCCTTGCCCCTCCCTTTTCCCAAGACTATGCATGACCATCGCCTGTGCCCTCTGGCCCGCTTTGCCTTGCCTTTCCCAGACCAAAAGTCCCACTCCTCCCGCGTCAAGCGCAACTCTGCAATGCCCAACGCGAATGAACGGCGCACCCTTTGACGCGGGCAGGCAAAACCTTTTGTCTTGCCCCCACCGCTCGCCAGGCAGCCCCTGACTCACCTCGTGCCTGTAACTCCGCACAATCTTGCTATCCGCATCCGCATCCGCATCGTGCACCTCTCCATGTGCGCGTCCGGCTTGCGGGGTGGGAGGGGACGCGCTGCGCCTCTTTCCATACCCCACCACGGCTCCCGTACCCGAGGTGGACTTGGATGGCATGCGCGCATGCGTATGGACGTCTGCTTTAGCACTTTGCACAACATTGCCCCTCTGCTCCTCTGCTTCCCTCGACGATCTTTGCGCATCCTTCTTCTGCCCCTTTGCGCCCATCTCGTCCATCTCTCGCTCCAATGCCGGACCTGATCTAGACCCAGACCCAGACCCAGATCCAGCGGGACCAGCCTGGCTAGAATCGCTGGTGCTGGAGCTGGAGCTGGAGCTGGGAGCGGGATGCAAAGTCGTCTTTGTCCGAAGTGAAGAGGCTGGGCTGCAGGGGCCAAGAGATTGGTGAAGGGGTGCGGCGGATGAGAAATGAGCAAGTCTGATCGAGCTCGCGCTTGCGCTTGCGACGGCATTCACGTTGCGAGCGTGCGCGTGACTGGTCGACGCTCTGCTGCTGCTGTGCGCAGCCCGCGTGTCCAAGTCGGAACGGCGTGCTGGGCGTGCAGGAGGAGCAGAGTTGCTGTTGCTGTTGCTGTTGCTGTTGCGGCTGCGGCTGTTGCTGTTGCTGGGGCGAACATCCCGGCTCATCTCTGCCGCTGCTCGCTGCTGCTGCTGCTGCTGCTGCAACCTGTTGCACCAAGCACGTCTGCACAGCTCAGACGTGCGCAGCGCAACATATTCGCCGTCCAATGTGAATCTGCAGCTTTGCCTTTGCTCTTGTGCGAGGGCGTGCATGTGCATGTGCATGTGCATGTGCATGCGCATGCGCGCCCTTGCCTCTTCTTCAGCTCGAGCACATCCTTGCTGCTCCGACTGTCCAACGGCTGCTCCTGCTGCGACTCCTGCGACTCCTGCGACTCCTGCTGCTGCCACTCCTCGGTCTTCGCCCACCGCTGCCCTCTCGACATTCCCCTGCCACTGCCACTGCCACTGCCACTGCGACTGCGACTGCTCCAGCGTCCCCTCCCGCTTACTCCCCCCTCGCGCTCGTCCAGAGTCTGAGCTTGAGCTGGACCAACGCACAGAACCGTGTGCGCGTGCGTGCGTGTGTGCGTGTGCGCGTGCGAGTGGACGCAGCATGATGCGTGCTGCGTGCTGCGTGGTGTGGTGTGTGGTGTGGTGTGTGGTGTGTGGTGGTGTGTGGGCAGGCGAGATGAAGCGGCGCACGGCGCGGTGTGAAGGCGGCAAGTCCGCGGTGGAGCGAGGGGTGCGTGTGCGTGCGCGTGTGCGTGTGCGTGTGCGGGTGGAGAGTTGGACAATTTGCAATGGGAATGACTGAATGGAGCGAGCGTCTGTCTGACGTTTGTGCTGCCTTTTGTTGCTTTTGCTTGAAGAGTCTCGAGTCACGAGTCACGAGTTGGTCGATGGAAGGCAGGCAGCGATCAAGCGAAGCGCATGCGCCGGGCGTTGGTTCGTGCGACGTGCGACGTGCTGCAGGCAGGCTGGCTGGCTGGCTGGCTTGGAGAATCACGACGCGCGCAACCTTGGCGCATCGCAGGCGTCGTGATCAAGATCACGTGTTTCTGCTCGTGCTCGTGTTCGTGCTCGTGTTCGTGCTCGCGCCTCCACTCACGTGACTCGGCGCTTTCGTCTTTACATGCGCCGATCGACATGTTCAGTCACGAGTGAAGATGATTCTTGGACGCAGTGCCATGGATATGTATGCCCCTGCATCGCCTTCTCCTGCTGCCCCCATCCCCAACCCCATCCATCACGCTACGCTACCGCTACCACTCTTGGTGTGCGCGATCAAACAGCGATCAACGGTCTGCGCTGGGTTTGTGGAGAAGGCTCAAAGTGCGCACGTACAGAGGCCCTTGCAATAGGCCCCACGCTGAGAGGGGGTCGAGCACAAGCAAGGCGTATCTGAAGGGCTTAGGCAAAGCGACTCGGGAAAGGTGAAGCACGATACCAGGGCTGCATGGCATCTCCATCTTCACACGTTGCACCTCTTCGCCTTCACGTCGCCAAGAACTTGCTGGGTGCACTGCACTGCACTGCACTGCACTGCACTGCACTATTTGCTGTAGACGGATGAAAGAGCAGCGCTAGCAGGCAGGCAGACAGGCAAGTCGATCGTTTGCACATCTTTCGGGCCATGCAGCACGTTTCTGTCTCGCAGCCTTTGCTGAGTGGGCAGCAGCCGCAAGAGGGAGAGGGGACGGGTGGAGAAGGGGCGAGACATGCGACGAGGAGCGCAGGTGGCGCGTCTGGCGCGTCTGGTGCGTCTGATGGCGTGCCCCTGCTGGAGCCTCACACGCACGATGGCTATGCGCATGCGCATGGGCATGGGCAAGAGCTTGTGCGCGTGGATCATGTCGTTGCTCGCAGCACGACGCCCAGCTGCTCCCCCTGCACCTGCTCCACCACCTCGGCTTTGCAGGTCGCATCCACGTCCGCACGCTCCTTTGCCTACGACGACGTTCCGAGCGCTGCTGCTGCTGCTGCTGCTGC
>CCYA01000204.1:33588-44866 GCA_900000165.1 Ceraceosorus bombacis
CCCGCGCTACTGCGCCAACGACTCACCTTTGATCGCATCGGCGGATGGAAGTTGATAAGGCTGAGCAGCGGACATTTTGACCTTGGTTTTTCGTTGATGACCTTCCACACTCGTGCTCTGGGCGTAGCAAGCTTTCGAGTCGTAGGAGCGAAAAGAGATGATTAGCGCGGCTCGGATGCGAGGGGGGGAAGGCGGCGTGTTTGTGGATTGCATTCGTGATTGACTCGTGACTGTTGCAATGCGCACACAGCCAGCCAGCAAGGCCAGGCCAGGCCAGGCCAGGCCAGGCCCATCATTTGCGCCCCCCGTTCCGCGTTGCCGTTGCCGTCGCAATCACGTGAATTGAATTTGAATTGTGCGCGCGGCGACCCTCGGCCGCGCGCGGCAGCTGTTCCACAAGCACGTGATGCTGTCACGTGACTTGTCCCTCCATGGCACGAGCATATGTACATCTGCTTCTTGATGGATCGTGATGTTGGATCAGTGATTGCAACCACATCATGCCACGCCCTCCACTCCTTGTAATCTTTCGCGACACAAATCGAAATAAATGTGTCATATTCAGTTAGTTTCGCAAACACTCGGCGCGGGAACGAGCTTGCTGGATCAGAATGAAGAAGGCGATGCCGCAGTGTTGCTGCATTTCATGGGACAGTTGCGCCCGCGCGATTAGGAGAGCATGCGCTCACGAAATTCTACGCATCGCACCTTCAACTTGCTCAGGTACCTCATCCATGCAAGAGCCTCCTTTTTCTCCTTTTCTCCGAGTCACAACGTCCGGGTCAAAAGCATCGGGCATTCGAATGGTCGCATTCGATCGCTCGAATTCGCGCCTCGCGTTGCCCACATCCCTCGCAGGTGCCGATGCAGGCAGGCTAGGCATCAATGGCCGCTGCTCATCCGAGTCAGAGTAGTGGCAGCTCCAACCACCTGTTCTTGCTCCGCCGCACTTGCTACGCCAGCCATGGACGACTTTTGACGCGTCAGTCGTCCTTGGTAGCCTTGACTAGACACATTCTCCAACGCAGCCGTCGGTTGCAGTTGCACAAGCCCAGGCTGGCTGGACAGCGCCACTTTATCCGCTGAGCTAGAGGCCATCGTGGGCGTCTGCTGCGCATCTTTTTGCAACAGACAGGCGAGCAAAGGTGCGATTCAGGATCCCAACACTAGCTTGACGTTTCCACGCGAATCACTCACGCTGCTTCTGCTTCTTCCATTTGCTCTCAACCGGCCAACGAGACGTTTCTTTGATTCTCATCAGTGGCACGATCTGCTTCATGGGCGAGCGAGCTCGAGCAAGCCGTGTCGGGTTTCTCTTGAGTTGAGACGAAAACGGCGTAGCGAAGATCTGACTGTCATTGTTGCCCGTGCGCGTGGATCGATGGCCCCTGATTGGCTCTGGGCTCGTATCTATGCGGCTGGAGATTTGTGTCGCTCGATGCACCTCTGCTTTGTATCCAGCATATCGAGCGCTGGTACCGATGCGCTTGGCAGGAAAGCTGAACTGAATCTTTGACTGATTCAGAAGAATGATTCAGAGTCGGTGGGTGAACAAACAAACTCGGTACGACGGCTTCCTCACCATCTCTTTTGCAAAACTGCTGCTCAATTTACGAGCTTGAGCCTGCCCACCTTCTTCGATTGGCGGTGGTAGAGCTCTGCGCAGTATTCTTGTCAGTGCTGGAGCCGGGTGCATATACGTGCGCGACGATTCCTCTTGACCCTTCACCTCCTCGGGACACATCGACTTCTTCACTTTCTCATCCTCTCGCTTCACTTTTTGCTTGATACGAGTCAAAGTCCTTCCGAACTGCGAAGCAGAATCGGAAGAACTTGGGCGCGGGACATGACAAGACTCCTTGATGCCCTCGGGCGACTCCTCCACCAGCACATCTTCTATCGGAATAAAGTCTTCGTGAAGGTGCAGCGCGGAAGATAGCGGTACGATGGCTCTGCTCCCAAGACCGCGCATAGGACGCTGTTCCTGCGCCACAATGTCTCTGCGAAGAAGTCTGCGCGTATTGACTGAATGGAAGGCGCCGAACATCTCTGTCCGAGGCACGCGAATCGGCTTCTTGACGACCGATGCCAAAGGCCCTGAGCTTGGCGAAATCTCGCTCAAGGCAGTACGAGACGAAGCGTCGCGCAATCGATCGACTGCAGTGTTGGCCGAGTTTCGTGCGGGCGTGTTTCCCACAGGATGCACCTTGTGTTCCCATCCTGGCTTTGGGTAGTTCGGAGGCGCTCGTTTTCCGGGCCTCTTCTCCAGTTCCGGCAGACTCAAGTCGTCCTTGACGCGCGGTGTCGCTTTGACGCTGCGTGCCTGGTGAGACAAGTGCCACTTTTGCTCTGCATACCAGCTTGGCTGCGGATCGTGGTGCCATCGTCCACTTTGACCAAAGCCGTCGATTGGAGAAGCCGCTGGCTCGGCGTCTGATGGTTTCTCGCGATGCGTGTAGGAAGGAGAGACCAGCTTCAGATCCTTGTGCATCTTTTGCTTGCCTTTTCCCGTCCCGCTTTGCAGTGTCGAAGTCCCTGCTGTGCCCTGTTCATGAGCAAGGCTGCCAAGCTCGATCTGCGTAGCTCGAGTCGTCTGACGTGAGGACACGGGACTGTGTGGCATGCTCGTTTCCAAGATCTTGACTCCATCTTGCTTCCGGCTTGCGATAGAATGCTCTGAATTCATTGACGCCACTCTCTTGGGCGTGTGTATGCTTGGAGCGTACGGATTGAGATAGCGAAAGTGCGAGGTGAAGGAGGACAAAACGCTGTCTTGTGAATTTCCAAGCTGCATATTGCTCGCCGTTTGGCCATTCCGGACAGCTTGAGGCATTCTCGGACTAAGACCGTCAACTCCCGCGGGGCGAGTGGGCGTGATATGCTCTCGCATGGACGCTCGGGCTAATGACGATGGATATGTCGCAGCTCTGTCAACACGTTTCTCTCCCTTGAACGATGCGGTGAGTTTCGAAATTGCGTTGCGAAGAATCTTGTTCTTGCCGGGCCTAAGATGCTCGTCGAGTGCCTTGAAAGGCTCGCTTTCTCCTGGCCATCGCCGAGCTAGCTCTGGAGGAGTGACAAATTTTTGAGCGCTTGAGATGGGCAGCTTGCTCCGATGAATGGTAGCACGCCGTGCAGTGGCCATGGGAGTCAGGGCAGTCGTCATGAGCAATACAGTGCGACGCATCAACAGGAAGGCTCGGCTCGGGCGAAGCGCCCTCCCAGGATTTGCTGAGCGACGGTGAAGATGATGAATCGGCGCTATCTCCGACGACTCGGTGCGCGAAGGACTTGAATGAGCCGCTCCATGAAGCACGTAGCCTCTTCCAGCAGGGTCCTCACGCAAGTATACGGGAAGAGAGAGCAGAGACGAAAAGAATGCACGATGATTAGGCGACGCTCCTGGGCTGCTGAAGAGCTCCTCTGCGGGTCTGGGGCTTCCCGCACGCAATGGAGAGTTTTGCTTTGGACTGGATTTGCTTCCGACAGGGCGGCTACTGCGCGGGTTTCCGTGAACGTCAAACCCCGTGTCTGCTCGGAAAGGTGCACTTTCGACTGCGCGGGCCGCATCTTTCACCTTGACCGGAGGCACGGCCGGGCCTTTGAGCTTGGCCTTCTTCGGATCCAGACCCGCCTGCTGACCGCTTGGCGTCTTTGGCGGACCGATCTTGACGGGCTTGAGGGGAGCGGGCTCGCCATGAAAGTCGCCATATGGCGCCTGGGTCAGATGGTCCGAATATGTAAGAGCCTTGGGCTTCTTGACGGTCCCGGCAAGCTTGCGCGTGCCGAAGAGGAATGAATTGGCCAGCATGTTGCGATTGTGCCACTCCGCAGGGCGTTTTCGCTGACTTCGACCGACCGATTCGGCCGTTGACTCGAGCTCAGGATCGCTTGCTTTCGGCGACTTGTTCAGATCGAAAGAGATTCGCCGGGATGAAGATTTAGTCCGCGAAGGTGTGGGTGACGTGGCAAAGTGATCCAGTGAGTCTCTGCGAGGAGGACTCAGAAGCACGTCTCCGGGCGCAGAGTCGCTTTGTGGAACGATGTGTATTGGGGATCGAACGAGTTGCTCCCCTGGATCGCTATACATTCCTGGAGAGCCAGGCGGTGACTCAAGTGGGAGAGCGAATCTTTGAGAGCCGAGATGCGGGACATCGTCCTCGTGAGGATAGCCATGTCCACCGTGTCGCGCACCTCTGATCTGTGCGACCTGCGTCTCGAGGTCCCTGAGCGTTGCGCGGTGTTCGGCCGCACTTTTTGGCGACATGGATGAAGGGTCTATGCCTTTCATCATGTGCAGGAAATTCTCCACCTCTGCTCCTGGACTCAATGGGCTTGGGGGTCCTCGTTTGACGAGTCTGGCCGGAATGTCCCGACGCTGATGTTTGTGCTGATGATCGTGAACGTTCCACGAAGTGTTGCTGCTGCCAGGGCTAGAGGCCGTGCGGTCAGGAGAAGGAGAAAACTGGTCATGCATAGTCTCGTCGGATCGTGCAGATCCGCGGGAAGACGGTGGAGAAGGAATGATGTGCATCGTCTGATCCGAATGAGTAGGTGAATGGGCCGCCGGCTTTCTTGGAGCCGTGTCTGCAGCCTTCTGCTCGGGAGTCAATCCGCTCTGTGCAAAGATAGGAGCGTCATTTAGTGAGTGCACGGTTCCCTTCTCTGCATGAGGCACCTGAACGGTCTGAATAGCGCACGGGCCTCTATTCTACGCATGTATATAAGTCTCTTGCAGTTCTTTCAAACGAGCCCCCACTCGATACAGACTTGATCTCTTCTCATAACAAGACTCACCGATCCGGCGGTATTCGCAATCTCCCAATCCGTGCGTGGCCGTTTCGCAGCACCCGTCTTCTCAACATACAGCATTGGTGCTTTGCCTTTGGGGTCCGTTGGGTTTTGGAGCGTCTTTTCCGCATGACCTGTCACACCGGAAGCAGTAGCCTTATGTGCGCCCTCTTTGATGACGATTGCTTTCTGCGGACCTACGCTGTGCGCACCAAACGCCCGTTCGATGGATTCTGTCGAGCGAGCTCGCTTGTGTTTGGGTGAGTCGGGCTCCATGGACATTTGCAAGGCTCGCTGCAAGTCGTCCGGATCAGTGTCGGCCACGTTCATACCTGTCTTGGCATGGATGTGGTGAGCCAAATCAGCCGTAGAGATGCCGGACGGCAAACGAGTGGGAGCAACAGCCGGACCATGTTGCCATCCCGGACCAAGGATGTCACCGGCAAGCTGTTGGAACAAAGCCTCTTGTTGCGCGTGGTTCTGCTTCAATTGCGCCAAATTTCGCCTCTCAGCACCCAAAACGTCGAGCCTGTGACCGAGCTCATACACTTCGTGCGAGGGCACGTGTTGCATGCCATGCACGCTCAGGCGGACCTGGTTGAGCGCGTCCAAGTGCTCCTTGCGAGTTCTAGGCGACATTTGATTTGCGTCTTGCTGTTCCATCTCGTGCAGCAGACTTGCCAGACCCGGATCCACAGGCGGGTCGGGAGAATGCGGAGGTAACCTTAGGGGGAAGCCTCTGCGGTAGATTGCTTGCTTGTGCTTGGGGACGTATTCCCACTCCTCATGGATGGTAGGCATTCGCTCGAGCGGCTTCGGGATCTTTCGGCGCAAGTTGGGCTTCCTCAAAATTGTCCCAGTACTTGATGGCCGCAAAGGTGTACCACGAACGCGAGGCTGAGAGGTAGCTTTCGTCAGCCGCGGCAGAGGCAGAGCGTGCGCTCTCGACTGCGCATGCAGCCACGCCAGTGTAGCTTCTGGCGTTCGCACCTTGGAGTCAGTCGTCTGCACCTGCTTGTTGTAGTCGACAATGTGAGGATTTGGGCCCACGTACGGCGCGCCGCGCTGAGTAGAAACCACAGTGCTCATCTGCGGCTGAGGTTTGTTCGGCTCAAAAGCGTACGCGTAGCGCTGAAGCTTCTGCATCCCCTTTTGACGTTCCTTGGCCGCCATAATCTCTATCGGAGTGGCAAGGCGGAATTTGCGGGCAGCAGCTTCAGGCGCGCTCCCAAGCGTGCGGCGAGTCTTTGGCTGTGCCAGCACCTCTCCGCACTCGGCGCAAGTGAGTTTGCCACACTTTGAACACGCGAGTACTGCGTCCAGTTTGGATTTGCTGCTCTCCCCTTGCTCAAACATTCTTGCTTTGCCGTCCAGCGCCAGCGCTGAGAAACGTTGCAGCTCCGGTGAGCGCCGTTCAAGCTGCGGCGAGCGTGCAGCACTTGAAGTCGTCTGCTTTCTTGGCCGGCCGCGTCCTAGCCTGAGCTGCGGAGCGTTCGCCTGCCCGACAGGACTAGCCTCATCCTCGGACCGCAACCATTGCGGAGTCGTACGCTGCCTGAGAGAGCGTCTCGGCGCTATCGAGCTGTCGATCATCGAAGTACCAGCTCTATGCTGTTCAGAATGCTGCACAGCCGCGCCGCCGTCATGCCTTTGAGCCAGCGAACGAGATGGCCCCTCCTCTTCCCCTCCAGACTTTCGCTTACGATTGCCGATAGGCTCCGCGTGCTGGACGTGAGGTCGCTGCACCTGCGCAATGGTCAGATGCTCTGCGGGCTGGGAGGAGAAGACTTGGCGCTCGCTGGTAGACGGGTCAGGGTCAGACAAGGGGACAACTCGCTGCTCCTCTGGGTGAGATCCTGGTTGGCCTCTGGGTGCAGAAAAAGGAGTATGGGAGCTTTCTCCGACGCTTGGTAGCGCCTTGGCTGCTGCACTACCAGGGTGCGGCGCTCCTTGTGGCGTAGCGAGAGAGAGCCAATCATTCGGTGTTGCGGGGGGATTGATCGCTCGCAATCCAGCGCTACCCGTGTGCGCACGGCCAGGTCCAAGGTTGAGATCTGGAAGATCCAGTCCGGGGCCTCGCTGCCTTCCTGAGCTCGACGCATGGTCCGCATGTCCATCGGGATGCGCTCTGCCGCTCGAGGGTGGGTGGGATGTGGAAGTACTTGTCCCTGCACTCGTCGACGTTGTGTAAAAGTCCGAGGTGTGGATAGACATTGATGCAGTGCGATTGCGCACAGGCCCGCCCCTGCTAGAGCTGCTCGAAGAGGATGAGCTCGAGGATGGCTGCGTCGTCGTCATAAAATCCGACGTGTGCAAGGGATCAGAACTCGAATCGCTCGTCGTGTGTCTTGCCAGAGGAGGTTGGGAGACTGCTCGTTGCTGGGTCTGTATTCCGCCACCCGCAGGCACGGGAGGAGATGCAGAGACTACATATCGCATGTTTTGCCTCCTGCTATTGGTGAGCAGAGCTGGGTCTACCACCTCATGCCTCGTGCTCGAGTACCTTTCAGGACTACCAGGAGGGCTGCGGCTAGGCGCTTCTGCTCGGGGCGGCGAAGTCACGAGGCGAGAGTGGTGAATGCCGACCTCTCGTAATTCTGCATGCGCGGCTGGCTGGGAAGCAGCTGCGGTGCGGTGCGGTGCCGACGGGCCCGGCAAAGCAAGGGGCGAAGATTGACTGCCAAGCTCGACATGCTGTCGCGCAGCGACAGTGTCAGCAGAGGTCAAGATGAAACGGAGGCATTGCGCAACTCACGGGCACTCGGACAGCATCCAAACTCTTCTTTCCGTGACTTGCTACATTTTCGAAAGCTTGCACCATCTGCTTGACGCTGGGTCTGAGGAAAGCTGCGGCGGGCCCATCTTCAGCGGATGCGGGTGGTGCTGGAGCGCGCAAGACGAGTTGATGCGGTGCATATGTCTGCTCCTCTTCGCGCCCAAGCAGAGTATCCGCAACGGCTGCAAGTGAGCGACGAGATCTGTCCAAAGACTCGTCTTGCCGTCCTGACGAGCTAGACGGCAAACGCCTCATTTCGTTTTGTCTGGCAGGGGACGTGCGCACGACTTGCTCGGGGGAAATGCTGGGAGAAATCTCCATTGGCCTAGATTGGTCGGACGAACGCTGAGAGTGAGAGCTGCTCGACCCGCCGTCCGTTGGTCTCGCGACGACCAGTTCGGAAGCGAGGGTGGGCTGCTGGCGAGCAGAGGGCGAATGGATGCGGGCTAAATGGCTATTCCACGCACTTGCCATCTTCTTTACATGACCCGAGCCCCACAATGGCGAGCCATGTGGCCGCTCCGTTCCGCTCAGATCTATGGTGGATCTGAGATCTGATGGAAGGCGCGACGTATCGTCAAAGGATTCCGTCAAGGGGGGCAAGCGCGAAGCTCGCTTGTCGAGAAGTTGCACGGACAGCTCAAGCACGTCTCGTTTGTCGTTGTGCGGCGCTTCGTCAGGAGTACGCTGCGACGCAGGTTGCCTCGATGGGGCTCCCTCAGCATTTTGGTCAGCGTCTTGCTCCGCTTCTCGAGCAGGACTACCAGACGGCATCCTTTCAGGCCTTGCGGGACGAACAGTGTCAGTTGCCCGTGCCGGCAAATTTCGCACCTGCGTCAAAAGTTCAATTTGCGGATTGGACGGCGGGCTTCGTAAGACGTTATGGTAGTTGGGTGCAGTATGTTCAGGTCTTGCTTGTGTTCCTGGCCTCGGAGCCGGCGCTTGGGGTCGGAAGGGATTTGCAAGCCTGGCCTTTTGAGAAGCAATAGTCTCGCTCACCTGCGCGTGGAATCGTAGAGTGCCTGGTGGAGCTGTGGAGCTCGACGCATCAGGTCGTACAGCCGGAGGACGAGGATTGTGAGCCTGATTCTGGTGTCTGATCGAGTTGATCGTCTCGCGCCACATCTTGTCCACCTGCTGATCGCTGAAGCGGTGACTTGAACCTGGAGCATCAGTCGATGGCGCAACCAGAGGCAAAGCGGATTCCTTTGAAGTGGTCGCACGAACAACGTTCCGCGGAACAGGAGCGGGCGACTCGTCGCCCGTGGCACGGTGTGAAATCGTTTTGTGCAGCGAGGCAGAAGATGCAGCCTGACTAGCGCCTTGCACGCTTCCCTTGGTACGCAAAAAAGCCACGACTCCCGGAGAAAGCGAGCTTGGAAGTGTGCTTTGCGTTCGAGGCGTCTTTGACCTAACCACATCGAGCTCTTGCGCCGGTCTCTTGGTCGCCGAACGCGGCGCGGCACCGGCGAGGGTGTGCTCCATCGGGACGTTGTTTCGACTGCCATTGGCCAAATTTTCGAGCGTAGCAGGAGCTGGTGAAGGGGTCGCATGTGCGTGTGTGGGCGCATTGCCGTGCACCATCCGGCCTTGATCCGGAGCAGCAGTAGCAGAAAGACGACTCTGGACGCCTTGCAACGCATGCGCACGCGTGGAAGAGCTCGCATGATCGGTATCGTGTTGCGCAAACTCCCTGGCGGGCGTAGCGAGATGTTCTCTGATGAGTGCCTGAGCAAGTTCAGGATGATGCTGATGCACAAAAGCAGGCAACACCATCTTGTAATTCCCCGGCGCTTCTGCAAACTGCAGCAATTTCTCGGCAACGCTCGGATGAGCTTTGTGCGCTAGCGCCAACAGCTCGGCCGAAGGTCGTGGACGACGGTTGGGGTTTTGCGCAGATGATTTGCTGGATGAAGTGCGCGACGATGCTGCGCTATCCGACTTTTCACTGGTGCTACCCAGACTCTCAGACGGAGGCTGCTGAAGCCGATGCGCGTGCTCGGCCGCAGCACTCTCTTTACTGCTGCGCACAGGCACGGGCACAGTTTCTCGCTCACTCTCAAGCATGTGCGCATCGGGCGGCGGCGTTTGGTTTGGCTGGGCTTCTCTGCCGGCGGAGCGTACAGAACTGGGCGAAGCTTGAAACGCGGTCCTTTGCGCCTTGTTGCTCGTTGCGGCTTCTTCTTCAACATGAGCAGGCTGTGCTTCTTCCAGTGGCCGCTTGGAGGAGGAATCGATGCGTGGCGGAGCAGTGTTGATGCCCTCAGCTGGTGTCGGATGCGACTCTGCATAAGCCACGAGTCGAGGTGTCGAATGCTTTGCATAAACGTTGTGAAGGTCGGGAAGACCAGTCGTGTGCTCTTCCCCCGGAGCCTACAAAGTCGCAAGCGGTGATTGAAGGATGAGAGAATGCTTCATCTACAATCCGTGGTGATGATGGATGCGGTCGTAAACTCACCTCTGCTCTCACATTTTTGAGCGGTCCATCGTGTCCCACCTTTGCAGCTTTTTCCCACGCCTTGACATGTTCTCCGACGCTGGGTCTAGCTTTCCAAACGACGGTTTGCTTGCCATCGTCGGAGGAATACGTGTGCGAGGCCCAACGCCAATACTTTTTTACCTTGTCCGGTCGATGAGATGGAGAATCACTTGTCAGAGACAAATGCGAGACGGCTCGATGGAGTGCAGGAGTAGAGCGTGCCGTGCCCTCGATAGCGCCAAAAATTTCTTGTCCTGCTCTTTTGGAAAGAATGCTGAGATGCGCATCGATTGCTGCTTTGCTCTGCTCCGCTGCGAGACAGAGCCAAGCGAGCACAAAGACGCGCGAGATGACGCGCATGTCGAACATCGCTGATTGGCTTGTGCGCCCGCGCCCGCGCCCGCGCCCACGCCAGAGCTTTCTTTTGAGCAGTGTCGAGCTCGACCGAGAGACCAGCTCGATGGTCAGATCCGACGACGTGCACGAGGGTATCACTCAGAGACCAGCCCTGTGATCAAGCGAGGTAGGCGAGAGGTGCAAACAGAAGGAAAAGGGGGTGGAGTAGGATAGCCTGACCAGCACGCTATGTACTCCTATCTGCAGCAAGGAGGGGAACAAGAAGCCCTCGTCTTCCTCGAAAGGTGGTGAAGGTGGTGAAGGGCGTGCGAAAGAAAAGATTTGGTCAAAGGCAAGTCGGCTGAATCTCTTCCTTTTCGCCGATGGTACCGGCATGACATGGGGGGATGCGTGGGGGCATCTGACATCCGAGCGACGACGAGTGGCGACGATATTCTTCAATCCATGTTGGCCAATTTTTTTAAATCCTTGCAGCGCCCTCGAAAGCCTGCTGGGTCGAGAAAGAGAAGAGCTTGCGAACAGAAAGCAAGATGGAGGGCTATCTTGCCTGCGCCCTCAAAACACTCCATCCTTTTCCTTTCGCCACTCGCATTTAAATTTGCAACATTTCCCCTCATGACGGCGAAAGGAGAGAGAATAAGAGGACTCGAGGGCGCACCTTTCGCCTAATTGATGCCTTGAGGCGCTACGAGGTGCGTTGACAAGTATACCGTTTGGCGTTCCGTGATGGTCTCGCTCGTTGCGTTCATTTCGCCACCGTGCTGTTATACTCTGCGGCGAGTCTAGCCTCAATCGACGATAGGATCTGATCTTATGTGCAAAAGGATAAAAAGAGGCATTTGAAATGATCAGCTTTTTTTCTTTTTTTTTTTTTT
>CCYA01000204.1:116814-150796 GCA_900000165.1 Ceraceosorus bombacis
ATAAGAATGAGCTTTGAGCCACTCAAGACTCCAAGCGGGTTCTGTTGCTGCGTATCAAGTGAGTGACGTCACTCACACACAAGAGGTTCGCGGTACGATCGATGACTATGCGCGGTCTGGAAGACTGAACGAACCGCTCGCGCGGCGATTTCCTGCGCGCCGCAAACGCAAACTACGGGTGCTGAATCAACGAAGCATTCTCAGGCGCCTTTGGCCAAGAAGCAAGAAGAGATTCTCACAGCTTTTGAATCGTGAACCGGAGCGAAGGAAATGGAAGTGCGTGTCGAGGAATACTATGGTACGACCGCGTCGTAGGAGTGAGCAGGCGAGTGACCGAGGAGATGTATGGTAAAATACAAAGTCGCGAGTGCAAGTCGTTTATGCAGCGCAAAGCCAAACGAGGAGGCTCGTGCGCGACCTCGCCCGAACTTTGCCTCATCCCACGCCTTCTTCGTGCACGTCCTTGACTTGCTCATGGATAAGCGTGGGGGTTGTGCGCGAGACGTGCACGAGCAATGCGCCTGTCAAAGTTGGGAAAGAGTGTGCCGTGCTGAGCATCCCGACGCCGCGCACCAGATCCGCGCGGTCCATGCACGCGATTTTGAGGTGCGACGCGCAGAACAAAGTGGGCTAAAGTGCCTGATGGCCGAAGTGACATGCATTAATCGAGTGGCGTTTCTATTTCACCGAAGGCGCGTAGATCGGCAAACCCAAAAAGGAAGGTCCACGATCGAGCGCGCCCGAATTGCGGCGATCAGGGTCTGATCGCGTGTCGACCGGCGGCTGGGCAGTCTCGGGTAAGGCAGCGAGCACTCAGTGCGGTTCATTCGCATGGGGCAGACGGGAACATAGCAGACATCGGGTGACCTGTTGATGACGCGTTCTGCTGTTGCTGCTGCTGCTGCTGCGCGTCTCGGACGAGCGATGGCACGATTCTATCGCCTCGCCTCATGTATAGGCCATAGTCACCGCCTTTGCCTGTCGGAGCATCTCGCACCAAATCATCAGCCACCTCAGCCTTGCTGAATGTCTTCTCTACAATCACGACTTCGCAACAGACCCATCCTACCCCCTCAAAAGTTATCGCTCCATTTCTCGCCTTTACACTGTTTCTGCGGCCGTCTTCGACAAGGCGCACGTACTTCGCTCAGCACAAATCAATCCCCAGCTCGCCCGCATCAGCCACCCTCAGCAGAGCTCAGCCTTATCGTTCGCCAGCGCATATAGGCGACGTCGTCGGAGTCAGCTGTAATCATCATCATGTCGGAACCACGCTGGAAGGCGAAGCAGGACCTGGATCAGTCTTCTCGCGCGCAGGAGCGCACCCCAACCAGCAAATCTAGCCCTGCGAAGCATCGATACGAGGTGAGTGCCCTGCACGGCAAGTAGCCTGGCTTGCACGTACAAAGTCTGACGTATTTTGTCTTCTTCTTCTGCTCACGTAGACTGCTCGAGAGCGGGCCCGTCAGCGTCAAGCTGTAAGAAACGGCTCGCCATCGCTCGAGCGCTCAGCTTCTCGCGCTTCTACGCCTTCTCCTTGCTCCTCCACCCCTCGCTTGGGATCCGATGAGGATGCATACCGGCTCTCAGCGGTATGGGAGCACAGCGAAGCGGAACCGGCCTCCCCAATTCTCTCTACCGCCAGCCCGTTTCAAATGAGCGGCTCGGAGAAGAAGCTGGCCGATTCGGGCGAAGAGGGTTCGTGGCTTTCCGATACACAAGATGTTGAGGCTGCGGAGGATGTGGGAGACGAAGAAGCTACGGAGCTCGCAGGGTGCTCGCAAAGACTTTTGGTAAGTTCTCGGAGTCCGCACGAGACTTCTACCGCGGAGCAATCGAAGACGACTGATGCAGTCGAAGATTCCACGTGCAGGATGCTGAGATCAACAAAGCCGCCGAAAGTAGTGCTGAGGGTGGAAGCGTGGGCCACGCTGTGAAGGTACGTTAAAGTGGTGTGCCCAGATAGATAGGACGGCAAAGGATGGCCCCCTCTGCTCAATGCTCACTACGATGTCTTCTCCGCATCTAGAATGAGCGCTCCAAGGTTATGAGGACTGGAATCTTTGCCCCTGTCCGAGCGCAGGAACAAATGAGAAGTGAGCTAGAACAAGCAAACAAGGAGCTGAAACGAGCGAAGGAGGAAAGGCTAGAGGAGTTCAGGACGCGTCTAATCGCCGAGAACCGTGCAGTGTATCTTGCGAAAAGTCTAGCCAACTTGGAGAAAGACTTCGAGAGCATGGAACGACGTCACGCTGGTGTCGACCGCGAACATCGGGTTGAGGCGGCGCAGGCGACGAAACGCAACGATTCTCTCGCCATTGAGCTCCAACTTGCTCATTTCAGGATCAAGGAACTCGAGGAAGATCTCCAGAAGGCACGTCCCCTGCAAGGTACTGCCAATGAAGCAGAGGTCGAACTGGAACAGGCACAAGAAGCATTCAAGGCCATGTGGTATCATGTTCCTGAATCGTTTCGTAATCAGGTAGGCCCAGCGAACAGCAGCTCTCGATCCTCGTAAGCAGCTGGATCGGAATTGCTCGTACACTTGTATCCACACAGATTAGATGTAATTCGAGAGTCGCATCAATGTACCCAATGTCCCCAAAGAGCAGTATCAGAGGTGCACTGAGACTTGCGGCCGAATTACGATGCTCGTGTCAGCGAGCATGACTGTTATGTGTGACTCCAGGTGTCTTGGTCGGCTTGCGAAGCTTTGCCCTGAGAAACTTGCATGCGTTGAGGCTCTTGGAGCTTCTCGTGCACCAAACGTTGCAAGTCGCTCGTCCAGTAAACGACTCGAGACGCACCTCTGAAGACGCTCTAACCAAGCGTTGAGCCTCAACACTCCACGATAGCGCTCAAAGCACATTCCAGAGCGTTGCCAGACAGTCAACAAGACGCTCCTCGCTCGATCGTCGTTTTGATCGTTCGCAGGCGCGCACACCTACGTCATGCTAGAACGTGGGCGCGCGCGCGCGCGCTCGAAGTCGGTCCGCCGGCCGCGCGCGAAACTCACCGAACATGCAGATTCAGCGCGGCGAGTTGATCGCTTGAGTGCTTTGGTGCCTGAAAGCTTTTCGGGTTGCCGCGTAGATCAACACTTTTGACTGGCGGGATGCCCGCAGATCAACACTTGGGCGTGGGAGCAGAGGTTGCGGCGAGAAACGCTTCCTTGGAGATGGCGCGGCCGCGTGAGCGACTGAGCAAGCCCCGTCTTCCGTGGTTTGCTTCTCAAGCGAGCGGATGCGCTCGCTCTGCTCATTCCTCCGCACTTTCACTGTCAAAGGAGCACTATGTGCAAGCGACTCAAGAAGTTGCAGAGCTCAAGGCCGAGCTCGACAGCAAAGACGCGACTATCGAGATCAAGCGTCAGGAGCTCGACGAGTTCCAGCGTATGCTGAAGGTCTCGGAAGATGGCAAAGCTGAGCTGGAAGCCCAACTCAAAGCGCTCCGCGAAAAATACCAGCGCGCAGAGAGTCAGCGCGAAATTCTGCGCAAGAATATCGAAGACGCCGTCGCGTGTCTCCAGACAGAGGAGACGCAAGCTTGATGGGCGAAGATGTTGTGCGAACTCGAACCTTCTGGAAAGACCGGATATGTGCGAAGCACCTATCCTCTTTTGTCTACTTCGAGCCCCTGTCCATATCCTTTTCCCCCTTTCAAATTTTTGCCAGCCGTTGCAATTTGATGAGACTACTTCGTTTCCGCGAGCACGGTGACTGCTTTTGTGCAGCCCTCCGACCTTGAACAGAGCCCAGAACTTGGAATGTGACGGCAGCTGTCTGTGCGCAATTTAGCCTATCGTGTCCATCAGACGGACTGCGCTCAGCGGCAGCGGTAGGCAACGCCTGACCAGCCTGACTTGCATGCTCGATGAGCGGACATGTACCGCTCAACGTATGTACCGACCTGAGTCGACATTATGTTAACTCAATAAGCTTGCCGATTCATCATGACGTCTTTGCCAGATCTCATCCTTCGCGTCGGCCTGAGAAGCTGGCAGATGCCTCTGACTTATGACCACAATCACCTTCGTCCTTCTACCAACCCATTCCAGCCTAGACGCGCCACTTTACACTCCTCACTACTTTTCCTCAACATGTCTTCTCCAATGACCTCGACACCAATGCGCGCCCACCTCAGCCCAACCAAGTCTGTGCTTCGCCGCTCACGCGTCCCGGATGCGAGCATTCGACTTGCCTACTTGAAAAGCGAGGACACAATTTCCAGCTCCTTTTGCGACACCACCGTCTCCGATAACGAGGGACATACCAATGACTACCTTCTGCTTCCCATGCTCTTCAAGTGTGCCGACGGATCTACTTCAGGAGGCGAGAGCGACTACAAGTCCGACGAATCGCCGCTGCCAGTCAAGATGCCCATACCTTGCGATGGCAAGACGGCGCTTGCAGCTGCTCAGTGCGAGCTCAAGGAGACAAAGGCGGTGCTTTGGATCGCCCGTCAGATAATTGACGGCAAGTCGAGGGAGCTGAATATCTGGCGCGCTGCTCCAAAGTGCCGCCAGTCGAGCCTCGATATCGAGGAAGAATACAGCGGCGAGGCGCTCATCGAGAAGTGGCTCAGGCCTCCAAAATACAAGACGAGAGCAAGAGCTGACGATGGGCAGGATCGGTGAGTGAATGCACACCGGTCAAGTGCTGACTTTTATTGATACTTGCGCTGACTACCGTCTCACCTCGCCTTGCCTCTTCATGTAGACGCGCACGTCTTGACTTCCTGAAAGCCAAATTTGCCCCAGCGGCATCCAAAAGTCTTGACACCGAGCAAGACACGTCCGAGTGAGTGAGGGGCCTCAGCAGCGCGGAACTTCGAGCTTCGGCACCCGCGCGGCTGCTTACCTCAACTGCGATATATTGAAATTCTGCAGATCTGACATGTCTTGCTAAATACGGGGTGTTCATTCAAGCTTGGCAAGATTGAACCTCGACGCTTACAACACGCGACGCACGGCTCTCAACCCTCACACAAATGCGTAGTTTTGTATTCCTCGCTATGGCCAAGTCAGCGGCCGCACTTCAAGGCAAGACACCCCCCCCTTCCCTTCCCCCTTTTTCTTCTCTTCTCACAGCATACAAAGTTTCTCGTCCAGACTACGCTTAAAAATTTCCAACATCCTGCCACACAGCTGGAGCTGCTCTCTTCAAGCATGCATAGACGTATCACTCAAGCCGCTCCTCACTTCCCTACTCGCGCTGCTTCATGCATATTTGCCAGACCGAGTTCTTACCCGATGCTTGGTTCCTCTCAGCCGAATAGTCCATTCTTGCTTTGTTACTTGGTCATCTGCTGTGTCGCCTTTTGCACGCAATGTGCCTGCATGCATTTCCGAGAGTGACTCGTGACTGTTTTCAGAGCCATGACTGCTGAATGCGCTCAGAGAGAGCGACGCGGTACCGCCGCGGCGGCGTTTCACCCTTCACTGATAATCAAAATCATTGCAGAACAAGCATGGCAAGGGGCGCGAGCAAGTCGCGCAGGCAGGATCAACAGACCTTCCTGATTGTCTCAGGTGAATAGCAGGTCGTGTCAGATGAAACGAACCCGAGAGGGCATGCATGCGTAAATCACGAATCACGAATCTGAATGCTTTCGTGCCTCTGCTTGCGCGCTGCTGCTGGAGTCGTTAGGCGCAGCGTGCCGGTGGATCGACTGAGCTTCGTGCCCGCCGCGCGTACGCGCCCGTATTTCAGCTGCATGCTAGGCTGGCCTGTTCGCACGCATCGTAGCTATGAGCCCGCGCACTCCGTGCATGGCGGCGGCAGTAGATCAGTATGATCTCCTCGCCTTCACGGCTCGATCAACACAGCGCTTCCAACTCAAAGCTTGCAAATCAAACACCCACCTTGTTCTCACACACCGTGCGAGCGCGAATTCTTGAAGCTTTTCTCAAGGCTCGTTCTGCTCCTGGTCTTAAGCCACCAGCATCGAAACCTTGCCTGTTTGCGCCGTGCCTTCACTTTTCAGCGGGCGTGCACATTGTGATAATCTTTCAAATGCTCTTAATTCGCACAGCATACATACGAGCAACAAACGTGGCATCCAGTTGCTCTCACTTCGCGCAGCACACATACGATCGAACAACGCGAACCTTAAACTGGCCAAGGATCTCTTACGTGTCCAAGGAAACCACATGGAGCGAGGCTCTTCGCACTAATCATGGCCACTTCTCCTACACTCCAAAGGTGAGCACCACAAAAGGAGTTGAACAGGGCTTTATCTCAGTCGCCGAATGGTGGGCAAGCTGACACTGCGTTGATCAATGCCATCATAGTCTCGACGCCCGTGTGTGCAACTTGACCGACAAAATCAAGGTGCCAGACTATGAGTCTCGCGCCCCCTTGTCCATGACGGCTGGCCAGCTTTCCCGCATTGAAGAGTTTCTGTTGGGAGAGGTTACGGAGTCGGAGTTCGCAGCAGTTGAGGGCATCGCACCAATCGTCGTCACGATCATCAAAATCAAGGCTCATCTCCGACGTCTATTGCTTTTTGTCGGTCACGCACACGAGAATGGAGACTCCAACGACGCAGACGAGGATGGAGATTCCGACGACGGCTATGCATCTCTTTGGAACCAACTGAATCTGGACATGGTCCATCTGAACGACAAAGACCGTGCCTTCATTCAAGAATTTGAAAGGCCATGGACCGGGATCAGCCAATGCCACCGCTTCGAGCATTGGTCGCGCAAGATCCTTCGCGGAGTGCAAGAGAAACAAAGGTCAATCGCTGGCGATGCAAGGATCCGCGACGAAAGTGTGCGATCCTTCCTTCTTTCGACCGCTTTTGAAGATGAAATGTCGGTCCGTCATCACATACAAGTGAACACAGAGCGAAGAGCCGAATTGCAACACTATCTTGAGGAGCACTTCGTTCAGCTCGCTGAGCCCTGTGTCCAGGCGATGGAAGAGCTGGTCGATTCTTTTCACGTCCTCGATTCGGACAGCGAGGAGGAGCTTTGGCGTATTGGCGGCAATGTGCTTGATGCTCGACTGAGGTTTGGGGATAGAATGTGGTCGACGTAACACATCAAACAAGAGATGCAACAACAAGAATCATCGCATCTGCGCGATCCGCTGAGAAGTTCGCGCTTCATGGCGACTAGCATCTAAGGTTCGAGAATGAAAAGATTCGCGCGTCCAAGAAGAGTGCTGGCTAGGAAGATGGACGACATTCGTCAAAAATGCTACGCTTCGCGAAATCGGGGTGTTTCGGCAAACAGAGGACCCAAGCCAGGCTCGTTGCGGCCAAACCACGCACATGCTAATTCGCGTCGCTGCACGCTCCTATTGCTGTCAACGTTCTCGTCCGGGCAGCTTCCCCACCTCCCTGCTATACCGACCTTTGCCGCGGCTCCCTTCTCGCTCCTCCTCTCCCATGCTTTCTCACACGTTCCTCTGCAAAACACTCACACGCACAACAGAGAACAGACTGCGAAGCTTTCAATCCAGACCATTCGTCTCAGATACATGAGGCTCGAACGCGAGTGCGCAGCAGCGGCAGTCAAGCGCTCATTGATCAGGCCGTGACTCACGACCACATGTATGCGGTGCGAAATGGAATGAGGCATTCGTAAAGTATGATTCACATTCAAATTCGCTCGCTCAAGAGCAAGCGGCTGAATGAGGCACGGGTGGATCGTCCATCCGTGCGCATCGGCCACGTGGACGCGCCAGGCGTGCTGGGCGCGAAGGGTAGCTGGGCAGTATGAGGCGGATGGTCTGTGCTCAAGCCTTGCACGGTGCGCTTCCTACAAGCCCCGCCGCGCTTTGTCACTAGCAGCTCACCATCACAACCAATTCAGGGCGCGCTACCTACACGCTCCGCCGCGCTTAGTCGTCAGCAGCTCACCATCACAGCCTCTGCCCTTTCCTCGCACACACGCTTATGAACCACCCAACGTCTCTCAGCCTGGCGTCGTCACTTGTGACCACAAGTCGACATCTAAAGCGCTCCTGATTTATCCAATCCGGCCCCTCCTCTACTATTAGAAGACGAAGTCCGCCTCGAAACTTTGTTTACAAGCCAGTATCCCAGTCGAAGCGGAAAGGCGGGCCAAGACGCAACTGTAGCGCATACAGGCATACAGAATTCTGCTTGAGACTCAAGAGGTGCGTAGATTCCGACCGCACGTCTTGGCTCTAAGGCCGATGGCCTACTTGTCGCGGAGGCGCTGCATAGGCCCCTTGACAAGAGGCACCACAAGGTGGAATGTGTTTGGCCTACCCATGCTTCGTCGCTTACGCTGCCATGCCCTTCGATTCTTCTCAGACTGACATCAACACGGTGCTATAGCCTAGTCATTCGTCCACCCTGTTCATGCTCAAAACTCGCGATGGAGTCCAGCGCAAAACAGGATAGCGTCGCTGAAGGCGCTACTGCGGCCGAAAGGCACATTGTGTGTGCGGACGTCGCGAAAAAGGGTGAGGAAGGAAGCGCGGCGGGCCAAAAGGGGGATATTTTAGACGATTCGGACGTCGAGCAGGCAATAGACGAGCGCCAGTACGCGAACATCGAGGTGAGTCTATCGCCTGTTGCCTCGAGGAGTCTCTTCTTCATGAGAAGATCTTGCTGAAAGAATCGCACGCCATACTGCACTGCAGTTTCTCGACGCTTGCGACGACCTTTCGGAGGATGGCGGGTGGACCACCACCGACGACGAAAGCGAACTGAGCTTTGAGGACGCGGAGGTCGGTAGGGATGAGCAATTCGCGGACTATTCACTCCAAGACAGTTCCCCCGCTCATGAAAAGTGGGAAACGGTATGCGAGTCGGGAGATCCGGTGGCGGAATCGTCGTCGTCTGAGTCAAAAAGCTGGGTGAAGACTATCAGGCGTCTTTTGGGCCAGCTGGATCGCGAGACAATCGGCAGGCAGCAAGCGGAGGAGCGGGTCACAACGCTGGAGGAGCAGCTTCGAAGCGCTGGGCTCGTTCCACTCACTCGACCGGAGGCGCAGAGCAACCTCGCTGAGCGTACGGCGGGTCGCGTGCAGTAATCTGACTGAACAGCTGTAAACATTTTGCACATCCTGTTTCGGCCTTTGCCAGTCGCTTTCATACTTCATTGTACAACGATTCGTGTTCATCTCAACTCATCATCGCGGCCGTCGTCCAATGCTCAGGCTTTTTCACGTTGAAAGTCTCGAGTCGAGGACTGCAAATGTCAAAGGCGGTTCGGCTAGAGTCTAAGCTGATTCATGAGATGCGGCCTCCAGCCTTTCGTCGGTCGGCAAGCGTCTGGGCACGCTTTACAAATCGCGCACGACGCGACTCGCGAATCACGTATGTGCGAACGGGTGCGCGCGCGCGCGCGCGCGGAGTGTGAGTGTTGGTTCGGGGTGGGAGGAGGTGTGGGTGTGGGTGTGCGTGTGCTGGTGGCTCATATATGTGCCTGCCAAGACCCTGCGCGATAGACCCGTGCATCAAATTGTCCCGCGGGCATCATCAGGTCCGCGTGGAATTCTCCGCGCGCGCGTCTTCCATGCATTGTGCGCGGTGCGTGCGCGGGCGGGATTATGCCGGCGGCACGAGCGAGCGCGCGCACGAGCCGCGGTGCGAAGAAGCGTGCGTGCCTTGCTGGGCAGCGCGTCTTCTCTTCGTGACGCCGCGGGGCGTGGTGCACGCGTTTTCTGGATGAGGTACCGCGTACGATCCAAACACGAGCGTTCGAGAGCGTGATCTGCAGAGAAGATGCGCTCGCTGTTGCTGATTGCTCTGCGCAGGAGCGGTTGCTTGCGGTTTCACTCATGGAGCTTTGGAACTGCCACGCACTCAAGACTGACATGGCGCCTGGGCCGGTCTTGGGCGCTACTCTGATTCGGCTCAGCACGAAGGCAGAGTCGGGCTTGCTGATGGTGCTTGGAACGCTGAGCGTCTGTGCGTCTGCTCGTTGGGCGCGTATCGTACGGGAACGCTTGCCCGCCGCCCGCTCCACGGCCCGCACACCGGTCGCAGCGGCACTCATCTTCACTCAACTTCGAGCTCTGAGCTAAATGTTCGTTCCCCATGCAACATCGAGCAGGAGCAGCATTGCATTGCGCTCAACATCGACAGTAGAGCGTTCAACCACTGAATGGACTCGTGCGCAACATGCAGAAGACACGCGTGCTGGTAGCGCTCTTGCCTACCTATGGACCCAACTCGATCGTACGCACTCAACGGCCCCCGCTACCTGACATGGAGGCGCGGGTGTGCATCTCCTCGATCAGCAGGGCCGACAATGGCTTCATGGGCAGGCTGAATGAAGTCGATGCGATGCCTTCTTAAGCAAGTCTTGACGCTCTTCACGTCCATCCCTCCCACATGCCGTCGTTCCAGTCCCTCACACCTCCACCCTCTCACTATAGACCCCGCCCTTGCTCCTCTTCCCAGCCCTGCCTTCGCCCTCCCGCTCAGTCTCATCCTTCGACGCTACACCCCTTCACCACGCCTCCACTTCCAGCGGCGCGGTACCAGCACTACCCAGCAGGATTGTCGGACAAGCACCAGTGCACGACAAGCCAAAGCAAGCCAATCGTAGCGCACCAACCAACAGCTTCTTCAGCTACTGCCTACCCAGCAAACCTTCGGCACCTCCTCTCACAAAACGCTCTGACAACTTTCCAAGCCTCAAGATGAGCTCCGCTCAGACCACAGTGAGTATATGCGCTTCCTGCAGAGCTGCCAAGTGAGCGTTGCCTGCACATCAGCTGATGTGCGCCACGTGCCTCGCTACTCTTGCAGCTCACCCTTCAGGAAGCCATGCAGACCATTCAACAATGTATGCGCGAGAAAGATGAGCTGATTGAGCATCTACGGGAGCAAAAGCGATGCGATGACGAAGAGAAAGCGGACATTCGAAAGGGCAACGAGGCGCTTCAGCGCGAAGTCACCCAAATGAAAGTAGCCTCTCAATTACGCGATCAGAGGGATTACGAAACTCTTTTGTGGGAGAACAAACTACTTGGCGAAGAGAATCGCGCGCTTAGGGCTCAATACGATCAGGTTGACAGGGAGGCGGACCTGCATGTAGGGAAGCTGATGGACCTCACCATCAAGGTCGATGAGCTGGTCGAGAAGAATGAGGAACTTTTGGCGGACAACAGCGAGCTGAAGAAGAAGCTTGAGGACAACAAGACCGCTATAGATAGCTTGAAGAAGGAGGTCCTGAAGCACAAAGAGGATGGAGAAGCTGGCCTTGCGAGAGAGTTCGAAGCCATGGAATCCCTCGAGCTCGAGCGTCAAGTGGTTGAACTTGAAAAGGCCGATTTCATCGAGCACATTGCTCAGCTCAGGGTAGTCAAGCAACGCGACGATGCAACGATCGCAGAGCTGAGGCTCAAAGTGGACCGTCTGGAGAGTCGCCGAAGCAGGGAGCCTGTCAACACTGGTGGCACAGGTACCGCGAGCTTGCCTTCCGGCAAATACTTACCCCCTCAGCGCTCTGCACCTCTTGGTGGCGTGCTGCTGGCGACCGAGGCTCAACAGGCTCCACGACCTTCGGCCCTCGCCCTCGTCACGCAGCTAAGAGAAGACGCCGGCGAGAGCAGCTCAATGCGCTCGCACGAAGGCGTAACATACACTACCGGTCCACGCTCGCACAGTTGGTTCAAGTGGACCGACAGTGGACTGCGCGTGCTGTATGGTTCGCCAAATTCTTCAGGAGCGATTTCGCTGACGGCCAACGACGATGACTTCGCGGGACCCGACTCAGACTACTCGAGCAGTTCCGAGTAGGAAGGTCGTGTTCGTGCTGATGCTGATAGGAGCACACACTTCGAAGTCAAAGCACCTCAACCCCTCTACCATGCAACCGAGAACGCTTGCACCATCCGCACGCCGCAGACCAGCAAGGCTCGTCCAACCCTTCCCTCCAACCACTCGACTCGCCAAGCGCAACGCCCTTCTTCTTCTTTCACAGGCACAATCGACTCCTCAATTTTACGAATCACGACGTTTCAGCTCGACTTTCTCTGTTCACAACGTGCCATCATCGGGTACCTCACCGATGCGGAGGAAGATGCATTTCGGGCTCGGACCAGCGCCATGCGTTTTTGCTCTTCCCGCAATGTTTCTGCGGCCACTCAACCAACTTTTTAGATTCAGACAATGACATGCTGCTCGGGAATGAAGGAACTCTAATTCTCGCGTGCGACTACGTCGCTGCTCAACGGCTGTCATGAAGTGCATCTGAAAAGGTTCACGCTGTGCAGGTGCGTCGATGTTCACACGTCGTGGAAACCGCCCTGCTCGTTCCGTCCTAGCACTCGACATTGTCACTCGTCCGTGCAGCAGCTCCGGTAAAATTTGTTGTGTTGCCACTCTCGGGGACAAAGGCCATCTGCAGGAACAGCACGGCCTCTTTGCCTTTTGACCACTCTGTAGTCTTGTCCGAGGGAAGCGGCGTGTATAGTTTTGCGCGACAGATGGAAGAGGGGCGCGTAAAGACTGGTGCGGAAATGACTCAGATTGACGGAGAACGCTGGGCCGGCATGCAGCTAAAATGAAGAGAGTCCCAGAGAAATGCGCTGCGAAAAGCAAGGAGTATTGTGGAGTTGCAATGGCAGATGGAGCGCTCACCAACGTTGGCTCTCGTGACAATCTGTCAGCGACAAAAATTACGATCGGATCTCTTTTACCGCAAGAAGATTAGAGACATTGACCATTGGTGAAAGTGTTTCAGCGGTGAGAAATTCAGAGTGCAGGTGGGAATTGTGCAGCGAGGGTTTTCGAAGAACAAAGAAAGAGAAATGCATAGCTTGCGCGCTAGCTTGAGTTTACGATCCACGCAGAGCATACTGAGCCCAAGCTCGAGGTGCGGAATGCAGCGGGGTCGGACGATGCTAGGTTGTCAAGCCAAGTGGAGCAACGCCGAGGTTGCTGGCGGAAAAATTTGACCATACAGATTGCCCAAGGCGAGGCATGCCAGGTGGCTAGAGACTCAGCTGAGAACGACCTCCCTTGATCAGACCCAAGCCCGGCCAGGGTATTGCAGTCTGGTCGCAAATGCAAAGCGCACTGCTGCCTCTGATAAGCAGGAAAGTTCGAATCACCCTTTTGAAGACCCGTCTCATCCTCCTCTCACTTGCACGCCAACTTTTGAGATCCCAGACCTCTTCTTTAACTTGTTGGACCTGCCCCTTGGCGTAACGCTGAATGAGAAAATCAGTGCAAGTGGTAGTGGCTTCCGCCTGCTGCTGCAAGGCTAGCACTTGCTTGCGCTGTCTTGTTGCACTCCTGCGCTACTGGATGACTTCATTTCTGGTTGTACTGGCCTGGCCTTGAGAAAACTGAAGTTGTGCTCAGAGTCCTTTGTTCTCTCTGATGCCTGCTGCACGTGCTTGACAGACTTGTTCAATGATGCCCAAGACCTTCAGTCTGAGGATCTGAAAGTTATTGCATGGAGTCCGATGCTGACCACTGAGCTCTCCAAGACTTGGCTGTGCTCTTGCAAGTGTTGCGCTCGTGGACTACAGCCGTCATTTGGCTCTTGAACTCCAAGAGCCTGTTCTTGTACTGTATCTTGCCCTGAGCATAGCGCAGAACAAGCAAATCAAAGCAAGGGTTAGTGTCATCCCAATTAAAACAGCAAGCATATGAATCCCACTCAGCATCGACTGTCTCAAGAACCCTGGCATCATCACGGCTTAGTAGCCTTCAGTGAGCGAAGCAAGCTGAAGCTGAAGCATTTTCATATGCATCGCCGCAAAAGCCATCCTAACCGTGAGTACAGCGTACAAACCAAAGTTGGTCACCTTGACGACCTTGAGCTTCTTTCTTGCACTGTCGAGCTCACGTCTCAAGGGGGGCGTGCTGCTGTTGAAGGGGTTGAAGAGGGTGGGACCATGCGGTGCCAGTGCGTGGTCACAGAACTTGATGTGGTGCTAATGCTGTTGAAACTTGAGCTTGTTGGCACACAAGTGCAGACTGGAGAGCAGGACGTGCCAGTGCGCAAACAGAGCGCTACCTTGTCAAATCAAGGACTCCTTAATATTCTGGGTTGTGAGGTGACCCTTGAGCACTCTGACAGTGTGGTGAAATGCTCTGGCTCGCCTTGTGGCGTGCTGCTTGGCTGCAGAGTATTGTTGGAGCCAGAGATGGTCTTCCGAACACTTCCGAGCTTGGAAGTATTGCCACACCTAAGCACAAAGATGTCCGGTTCTAGACGCAGCACAGACCAGTGTCTACAAGGCCTCGATGTACCTGTAGCTTCAAGATTGACATTCCAAAAGGGCCTCCAGCGCTCTACCAGCTCTCACCGTGTAATTCCTGGGTAGTCACAAAATTGTCTGGCCTTCCTCTTGCCAATCAGCTTGGCCATTGCCTTTTTCTGCTTGGGCTTGTCCTTGTGAAGATGTTTGACCTTGCTTGCAAGTCAGTCTTGATCTTTGAAGCAGATTTATGAGCTGCTGTCTCCTGCAGCTTCCTCTTGAGCTCCTTCATAGCCAAATTCAGTCTGTGAAACAGGCGCAGGATGGCAATCTTGAAGGACCCAGCCACACCAGCCATATCCAAAGCAAAAGCCAATGCTGAAAGAAGCGGGACATTCATTGTTTGTATGGTGTGTAGAGAGCAAAGTCAACGAGCTGAAGATGCTTTGCCATGGTGGGTCAGGTAGCAAGCAAATTGTGGTAGGAGGAGAGACATCTTGTCAGCAACCTTTGCTTGAGCCGGTGTGCGAGTAGCACTTGAGTCACTTAAAATGAGTTGAAGGTTGAGTCACTACCAATGAGTGGGAAGGCAAGTAGAGGAGTCTGATGCAACACTGCATGGTCAAAAAAGGGGAGGTGCAGGGCAAGGAATGGCAGTACATTGATGGTGAGCCCTTGGCAGGAAGGTCGGAAGTGCACCAAGCTGTCACAACGAGATCTCAAAGATTGCCCTAAATGTTTTCAAGAATGCCATGGGTGAGGTACAACCCATTTGTTGTACTGGTTTGCCTTTCCAGCAGCAGCAGCCTGTTTGTAGATCTTTTTTGTCCTGAGCCTGTGGTGACTTGAGTGGTGCACCAGACTTTGCAGCCTCCTTGTCTTTGGCCTTGATGGGGACAGTTATGGGCATCTGAGGGGCAGGCAAATTGCAACAAGGAAGGTAGGGCAGCAACATTGCGTGTTTGGGCTTGCTAGCTGGCTTAGCCTGGGGCAGAAAGAGCTCAGGCACACACATATTTGCATTGTCAGTGATCAGAGGCACTGCTGTCTTGCAATGGGATGGTCTCGCCTGCCCCTTGCTGATAAGCTTGGCCAAGGTCTTTTGGTGCTCAAGTTCCTTTTTGTAGAGGCTTTTGAGCTTGTCTGCCTGTGACTGATTTTGGCTTTTCAGATACACTCCATCAGCTTTGCTCTGCTGAAAGCTGCTTCTTGAGCTCCTGGTTCTCCACATTGTGTTTGTGGAAGAAGTGCAAGATGGCAACATTCATCAGAACTAGCCCTTCCCTGCTTCACTCCGCCCTACTCTTCTCTGCTCCCCCCGCTCTTTGACTCTCCTCGCCCATCTTCCAGCTTACCACTCCTCTCAACATTACACAACATGACAAACTCTTCTTTGACCTTGATTACAGCAAGTTTTGCTCAACCCGCACATTGTTTGAGCACACCAGAAACTCTGCAAAGCGCTCAAAGAGTGTCAAACTGGGAAACATAGTTGTCTTGCCAGCTGTCACCATCTGCATTCCGAGTTGCAAGAACTGCACAAGGACAAACTCTTATAACGACCTCGATTACAGCAAGTTTTGTTCAGCTCGCACATTGTTTGAGACCAATGACTTTGCAAAGCGCTCCAAGAGTATCAAGCCGGGAGACAAAGTTGTTCTGCCAGCTGTAACCATCTGCATTCCCAGTTGCAAGAACTGCACGAGGATCATTGCTGTCAAGAAGGCCTTCAAAATATTGGAGGACTTGTTTGGACCAGTCGTCCGCATCGAGAAGCGATCGATGACGATTATCAGCACCAAGGTTGCTGCAAGTCAAAGGGAACGCAAGCCGCTTGTTGGCAAGCCAGCCCTTTGTACTGTGGCTGCTTGTCAGCGCAGGGGTCACAAGGCAATGGAAGAGTTTCTTCTGGCCAAGCGCTACGAGGCAAGGAAGACGGAGACAGCCTTGCGCTTGCAGGTCGAGCACCAGAACCGCTTGCTTGCTGAATATGCACAAACATTGCTGCTCCTTGGTGTCAGCTAGCATGATTTTTCTGGGCATAGCTGGCCAACGACGCTGACAAGCTGGCACTCTACAGGGTCTATCAGAGACGCAATTGGGGTTGTCAGGAAGGCTGCGGAAAGCCAAAGGTGGTGGGTACAGCCGATGAATTATACAGGAGTCACAAGTTGGCTATCTCGAATCAACATGGCAAGGACTGTAAACCGATGCATCCACCTTGAGCAGCCACAAAGACCAGCGCGCAAAATTTCACGAGTTGTGCGGCAATTGAGCAATGTGCAAGGCGCGTGGGGTGCGTGCATGCCACGCGCTGAACTCTTGACTCTGAGCAACACTTTCCGACTCACATCATCAAGCTTGTGGCTCATCGAGAGCAAACACCTGAGCTCGTGACAGTCACACGACAGTCTGAGCTTGGCCAACCAGTCGCTTCATCAGCAACTGTCAGCAGTCCTCCGCTTCACTTCACGATCCGAGCCCGCCTGAGCGCTCCGTGCCCTTCAGCTCCAAGCAAGCTCAACGGTCACCCTGCAGGTGGCGCGCCAGCCAGCAATCAGGCTCTCGTGCCGTCACGGGCGGTCATGCACTCACGACCGATGACTTGAGCGCGATCATGCAAGCCTCAGCTCCACCTCTGTCTATGGTATTATGCCAGCGTTTACTGGACTCGAGCATGTTGGTGAGCACCTTGCGTCTGGCTTTGTTGTAAGAGACTGAACGAAGTTAGGAGCTCAGTGTTTCCCGCCGCTTTCATCTCATCCACCACCACAACACATCGCCCTCCGCTCACTCCTTTTGTGCTCCTAGCGCTGCTGTGCCTCCTACCTCTTCCGCTCCCCTCAACGCTTCCATACTCGCCAATATCATCTTTCCACTCTCTGACCTCCATCTTCAAGCCCATCCCGGCATCCAATCTCTACAGCTTCAATCTCTTCGGCGCGACCGCGCCGTTTCTTTGCCGATCCGATCGGCTACTTTCTCAGCCCGCTCTCCTTCTCTCGGTATGGACGGCGGCGTGTCGGTCGACAATGCGGAGGGCAGCAGGCAAGCGGGAAGTGCCCGCACGCCAGATCTGACCTTGGAAGATTTGGTGAGTAGCACTCTCTCGGCACCTTTGCTCATCTGAGGAGGCTCGGGTTTTTGGGAGGCACCCGAATCACATGTGCAGTACTCATGCGGACGTCTCCTACGTGCGTCTCTCTTCCCAGGTTCCCTCGGTCTCTGGAAGCTCAGACACAAGCATTGGAAGCGGCTCCAGGTCCACCACTTCTTTTGATCATAGTACTGGTTCAGCTGTGCGCACGAGCATTGTAAGTTGCAGACACCGTGTTTGAGACAGAGTCGGATACTTGCGGGTTGTGGTGACTGTATGCTGATCTTGCACTCAATGCAGCTCCTTCAACAGCCGCCGAGGGTTAGGGATAATCAACCCACTCCTCCTCGACGACGTTCAACAGAGGGCACCTTCCTGCCTCATCGCGAGCTACTAGCTGCTCAAAGGCAGATTATTGAAGAGGTCCGCCGTCATCTGACCTCTACAATTGCTAGTCACCCAGCTCTTGATACAGCAGTGCCAGATGCAGCAGCTGCAATCTCAAGCAGCTGGAGAGGGGGCTTGCTCGGTGGAACTTGAACTCCAGCTCACATCAGCTTGCGACAACAAGGAAGGGTTTCTCAGACAAACCACCTCTTCTGCAGCTGCAAGGGAGCAATGTCAGAAGCCCCACATTGCTTTGCTGCGCAGGCAGCGCGATGCGGCCAAAAGCCGCAAAGAGACTGCGGTGACTGCTCTCCGCGTTTGTCATTCAACCTTGGCCAACACCTTGAGCCAGCTCGATAGCGGCCAGACGCTGCTAGAGCGCAGTGATCATCAAGCTCTTGATCATCTCTTGGCGTTCCAGCGCATCAACAAAGAGTTGTACAACAAGCTGACCTACACGCCTCAGGAGCTCGCATCGGCGGAAGCAAGTGCACTCTCCCGCTCCGAGTTCATCGAACTCTAGCTGTACCGCGGGCATCACCGTGTCTTGCTGAATGAGCTTGTGCTGCAACGCAATGAACTCCGGCGTCTTTGTTCGGATTTCAACATGGCGCGCTTCGCTTTACAAAGATTTGAGGCGCAAGCGGTCAAAATCAAAGAGCTCCGTGCGAGTCTGTCCGCAGCGCACGCTTCCCTGACAAGTGGGGAGCAGCAGCGTGAAGAAGCGAGGCAAGGTGGAAGAGACTTGGCGTCCTCTCTCAAAGAGTGCCTTCAAGTTATGCATTCCGCCTATCAGATGGGATGGCGTCTGATGCACGAGGTCGACCGGGCCCGTCTCCAGATTTGGGCTCACATTGCGCAGGGAGCTCAGCTGCAGCGCGCTGGACGATGCTCTTCATCAGATAGCGATCGTGAATGCTGGCCAACAAGCCCCATCTCAGCGCGAGCTCGAGGAGACTTGCTCCCAAATGAGCGCGAGCGCTGATCACCAAGCTCAGCTTCAGCGCGAGCTTGACGAGGCCCGTCAGCAGATCAATGCCCACGCTGCTCAAGAAGCTGGGCTTCAGCGCGAGCTCGACGAGGCACGTCTGCAGATCTATGCCCATACTGCTCAAGAAGCTGGGCTTCAGCGCGAGCTAGTCGAGGCACGAATCGAGGTTGGGGCGAACGTTGTCCAAGAGGATCAGCTGGAGCAGCTTCGTCAGGAGCACGATGCCCTTCGTGAGGTTTGGCTAGGAGAAAGCCCCGGATTGGAGGACAGCCATTTGGTGGGGGCCGTCAAGAAACAACTCTTTTATGTTGCTTCAATCGTCATCACTGTCGTTGGAGCGATCGTTGCCTTGCAAAGCATCATCTAATCGACTCAGTGAAGCTTGAGCAATTCTGCTCACTAGACGGACGGAGTCCCACGCGCCACTTGGTAACAATGTCTTCCGCTCTCCTTCAGAGCAACATCCCGCCCTCTCGTCAAAGATCGAAGCCGCACGCTCTCATGCAAGCAACGTTTCCCTTCTCGGTGTTTTCACAATCGTATTCTTTGATCGTGCACATCGTGCACAAACCCGCAACAAGGCGACTGCCTGCTCGCTTCCCTCACGCTTGTTATGTATTTACGTTGGGGGCACGGGCATGTTGTAGACCGTCCGCAGGACGAAGAAAGGCTGGGCGGGACTGGGGGAGGGTCAGAGACGGCATCTGTTCTCAAGGGCGCGAGGAGTACCATCAGCGAGCAGGTAAGCAACAGCGTAGGAGAGTTCCGAGGTGAAGCATGAGCGGCGCGCGTCACACTTCTCATAACGTGCGTTGCTTGAGATGCGTGGCCTAACAAGCAGTGTTGTGCTTGGAGGCGATGGCAGCAATGGCCTTTGCGGCCTTGTCCATCTCCTTGACCTCTGTCGAGGACAACGCGCGAGGAACGAGCTCCTCGACTTTATCCTCGACGTTCTTGATCTTTTCTTTGCGCTCATTGTCCTTGGCCTTGAGCTTCTTGACAGTGCCCTTGCGCTCATCGTCCTTGAGCTTGAGGTTCTTGACCTCATCCTTGAGTGTTCCGACCTTGTCCTCCAGCTTTTCGATGTGAGATCTGTCTTGCAGTATCTGGTTGTTGCAGAGACGTAGCTCCTCATTGAGGCTCTGGATCTCCTTGTCCTTTTCTTCAAGTTGAGTGCTGAGTTTGGTGGCGCTCGGCCTATGTTTGCTGCCCATCTCAACAGCATTGGCAGTCTCTGCTTGACTGGCCTCAAGTCTCTTTTGCAGAAGCTTCTTGACAGTGCCCTTGCGCTCATTGTCCTTGATCTTGAGCGTCTTGATCTTTTCCTTGCGCTCATCGTCCTTGGCCTCAGGCTTCTTGACCTCCTCCTCAAGCTTCTGGACAGCGCCCTTGCGCTCATTGTCCTTGAGCTTGAGCTTCTTGACCTCCTCCTCGAGCTTCTTGACAGCGCCCTTGCGCTCATCGTCCTTGAGCTTGAGCTTCTTGACCTCATCCTCGAGCGTTCTGACCATGTCCTCCAGCTTCTCAATCTGAGATCCATCTTCCAGTATCTGGTCTTTGCAGAGACGTAGCTCCTTATTGAGGCTTTGGATCTCCTTGTCCTTCTCTTTGAGTTGAGTGCTGAGTTTGGTGGCGCTCAGCCTATGCTTGCTGCCCATCTCAACAGCATTGGTAGTCTCTGCTTGACTGGCCTCAAGTCTCTTTTGCAGAAGGTCCTCACGAACGTCGCTGAAGCGCATGGCGGCGCGGAGGGCTGAGATCTCGGCTTTGAGCTTTTGGACCTCCGACATCTGGTTGATCCGAGCTGGAACGAAGACAGGCTGCAAAGTGAGGCCATTCAGCTTTTCATTGGCCTCAAGCCAGTCGGACGATGACCCTTCAGAGCAAAGGACTCACACGAGCGGTTGCAGTCGAACTGGTGATGTCAGAGGACGAATGCTCGCAGGAAGCATTGGCGAGGGTGGTGTGGAATGACAGGGATGCGACCTCGATGTTGCTTTTTCTAGCAGTCTTGAAGCTGGAGTCGTCCTGCTTGTGGCAAAGAAGAGTGGATGAGTGGATGATGACGGAAGCAGTAGAGAGATAGGGAATCACAGTCTTCGACTGGTCCGGTTCGTCATCGTACTTCACTACAAGAGCTCTGTCTTTTTTTGCGCCGTTGACCGGACCTAAGAGGTCTGTGTCAGTCCCACCCCATTGCAAGGACCTCTTGGTGCTGGACGTCGACTGGAAGCACTTGCTGAATAGACATGCTGTCAGCGCAGAGCAGACTCAGAGAATCGCTGGAGCGCAACTACGTATCCATTGCACAAAGCAATGCCTTTAGCTCACAGGGACCGGAGTGGGCCCAGATGCCCAAGAGATATCGTTGGACGGCCACGTGATAGCTGGCTTAGAACGTGGGTGGAGTTAGGAGTTAGTGGAAGATGCTGAGGGCGGATACCTGCGCGGGAATGCTCGGGAAGAGAGCGGACAAGGTGAAGGACGAAGGAGAGGAAGCGGGAGAGCCAGTGTATCTGATTGCTGGCCCAGATTGGGAGCGTCGAAGACAATAAGGAAGTTGCTAAGGGCGATTGCCTGTGTGGAAGAGTGTACGGAAAAGGAGCGGGCAAGGGACGGAGGAGAGGGAGAGGGAGAGGGAGCGAGCCGCACAGTTGTCCTATAAACGCAAACGCGTCTCCTCCGTCCTTTCAGGCCGATTATACCTATCATCACCCCAAAGGTGATACGAGCGTTCTTTGCCGTCGCATGGTCAGCCATCGAGTCAGTCGTGGAATGCTTGGCAGTCGTCATGTGTACTGCATGCACATGACAGCTGGCGTGCCTGTACGGCCTGCCCGCTGCTTTGCCTTCAGTGTGGTTCCCGAGTCGGGCATTTTATCCGCACCGACTCTGACAACAGCCTTCCCTGTGCAGACTCACACTGGCCTGGCCCCCTCCTAGGCTGATTCTTGCGAGCGCGTGCTCTGAGGACAAAGCAGCTTTGGAAGTTCTGGTCGCACAGCCCCACGTCGTTGCTCAATTTTGCTGCCAGAAGGTCTGGGTGACCAGACGGGCCCGTCGAGCAGCCTCGCGGTGCCTACCAGTCTCCTCTCCCCCCTGAGCGTCCTAGACAGGCGTTCTCACGCCACGATCGGTCTTCAAAGCAGGACTCATCCCGTACAGCTTGTGCGAACCTAGCCATAGCGCAGCGTCTATGATAGAGGTCCGACCTATTGAGTGCACGATCCCCTTCTTTGCATGAGGCACCTGAACGGTCAGAATAGCGCACAGGCCTCCTCTCTATGGATGTATATAAGTCTCTTCCAGTTCCTTCAGTTGAGCTCCCACTCGCTACAAATTTGATTTCTTCTCACAACACGATCTCCTCACGCTCACATGTCCAGGGAAGTGTATGCGTTCACACCACACTCTTTCTTTTCGAATCACACTTTGCTCCCTCATGTCAAATCACGCATGGTCAATGTGGGCGTTTGAAACGCAAAACTCAAATGTTGCAGGGGCCCATTGAGTGAGTGGGGCTGTTCTCGCTCGTTGGAGGCTTACATGTCGATGGAAGTCCAAGAGAGAAATCGTAAAGATCCGCAGCTCGCTGTTGGGGGCTGCAAGATGACTCGGGCGGACTGCTTGCTGTACTGATGTCTGATAAGGTGAATATAAGCATGCTCGTGATGTTGACGAGAGAGGTCCGGAGCATGTGTGCTTCAATGAGAGTTCTCGAGACGCTTTGTGATAGTCTGGTATGGATAGAATGCTCTCCTCTGGGAGATCCGGAGGCGCAAGCGAGAAGTCGGACACGGAGAAAGAGCGTGATAGCGTAATGTGTGATAAGCGAGACAATCTCTCCGAAGTCACTGTGACAGCACAGCTGCTTGATCGGAGTCGAGGCCTAAATTTCCACGCCGGCTTGCGAAGCCAAATCATTCGGGCCACTAGCATGGGCCCCCATGAGTTTTTGTGGCCTTTGAATTCCTGTGCGATCGTGCACCTTCGAAAGTCTGATGCTTACTCTCTTCAGAAGGCGTTGCGCGTGGATGCGATTCTCCAGATTAGCCAAGCCTTATTCCAAGAATGCCTTGTAATCTGGATTGCGCTTGTCAAGCAGTGCCCTTCTCAGACTTCTGCTCAGTCGCAGCTCAAGGAGAGACTCTGCAAGTTGAAGCCTTGCCTCATTGAAGTCCAAACCATCAACCACCTCTTCCTGCTTCAGATAGTCGAGACGCTCTTGTAGCTCTTGACACGCGGTTGCTGATCGCTTGAGCGCTCGAGCAGCAATGCCTCGAACTTTTGTCGCAGCGCAACCTCTGCCGTATTTTCCAGGTTCAAGGTCTGCGTTGAAGACAAGGGCTACCTTTTGGAAGGCTCGAGACTTCCAGATTGAGGCTTTGCCGGGCTTCGGGTCGGCTCACTCATCGACTTGCGACTGAATATGGTTTCGTCCGTGCGTTTCTTGGAGCTTTGCGCACTCTTGAGGCTATTGTTCGTATGCCCATCCGTTTGCGTCGTGCCGGGGCTCATCGTCACACGGTTCCTTCTCTGCATGACCGTTTCACGGTAGCTCCGAGGTGAGGCAAGAAACGCAGTCTCTTGTGAGGGTACATGGACCCGGTGAGCGCGACTGGTACGCCTTTGGTTTGGTGTGCGTGGCTGAGCGGGTCAAGAAGGCACTGACAAGGCTCGCTGGGTGCGACGACAACAGTCTCCAAGAGCGAAGAGGGTCCGCGGCTCGACACACGTGTGGTAGAAGCCGTGCGGGGCTCAGATCTGATCGGTCCACAAGCTGGCTCCATCCCAAAGACCAGCGTCCAGACTGACTCCATCTCAGCTGAGGCGAGCTCTTCCACACGCTCCAGGGTCTCCTGAGCGAGGAAAGGGGGAGATACGAGGCGCAGAGGTGACGCGATGTCACGAGCGGAGCTAGGAGGAGAGCAGTCGACGAGTAGGTTGTGGTGTGAAGGCTGCGTAGCCGCTGCCGTCTCAACGCTGTTCAAGCAGCCACGACCAGAAGCCTCGATATCTACGCGGCGTACAGGTTGCTGATCAGTACGCCGTTGAGCCCTCAAACGGGCCCTTTTCCGGAGAGAACGCCCACGGGTAAGTGTGTCATCCGGCGACAATGGATGCGGATCCTTGCTGTAAGTGTGCAGGTCGCAGGTTTGGGCTTCGGAGTTGCGCTGCGGAGGCTTGGTAGCTTCATTGTGCGTAGACGTCTCAGACTGGACTTGGAAGCTTTCCAAGCTTGTCTGACATGCAGGCAAGCACAGCCTGTTGATGAGCTGTTGAAACAAAGAGCCCCATGGGACGCTGTGATTGTGGAATTGTGCAAGAATAGTAAGGAAGCAAGACCCAGAGGGAAAGAAGACTAACGCTGAGGAATCCTAAAGGAGGAGAAAGCGGAGAAGTGGAGCTGGTTTGAGCGTGCAAAAGAGGTGACAAAGGCAACAAAGATGTGAATACACGACTGAGAGGCAGGAAGGAAGAGCGCAACCATCATGAATTCGTGATTTATACGTCAAATTCCTCGCGTTCAGTCCGCGTGGCCCACCGCGCGCGTGTGCAGAGCGCTGCTTCATATATGCGAGCACCGCGTCAGTCTTGGGTGCCGTTGAGCCTGGCACGTACTTTGATTGCTTCACCTTCACGAGAGCGCATCGGGGCATTATGCAGCATATGCTCGCAGCTGTGATTGCATGTTGGCTCATAGTGCCAAAGGCAAGGAACGCGAATCAACAATCACAAATGGGAGCGTGTGAGCACGCTGACCGAGCCATTCGTGATCGCCGCTCTGATCTCGATCAGAAGCGAGTATAAAAGAGAGCCGAACGACCAATCACAAATGGTATGTGAAAGCTTTGATTGAGGAGCCGCCATTCGAAACGACGAGCGGATTTCAAGTATGTGAGTCACTGTATCAAGAATTGTGGATGTGAATGAACACTCCTTGATCCGAGGCCGCACGCCGCGGCTGCCAGATCTTGCATGTTGAGTCTCTGTTCGCACACAAGTCGTGAGTGACCGAGCCATTGTGGATGTGATTGCGCAACTACCCCTGTCCGGGTCAGAGTCTTGCGATGCCGTGCGCCAGAGTGTTGAAGCTTTTCAACCATCAAGAAGCTCGTGACTTGAAGCACAAGTTGCATAATGAGGATTCGCGTGATGGGGATCATGCCTATCGCGACGCGCCGCTCACAGCCAAGTCATCCCACCGCCTATAATCGTTGTAGCTGCGCGGGCTGCTAGTCTGGATATAGTTCACATTCGAATGAGATCGCTGAGTCCCTCTTGGCAGCCGGGCTCCTGCCGATTTGCCGCAACTTGTTTAGTGAAGATGAGCACTACTTTTCAGAGTTCTGTCTGCGCTCTCAGGCCACCAGAGCACAATGCGCACACATTAATGGAGACGTTGTAGCACTCGCACACGACGATCAACCTTGACATTCCATGGGGTCCGCTGTGCTAGCAGTGCGGGAGTCACGGGGGTCGTGGCGAAAAGGCAGGGGTAAATGGCTGGTAGGCGCTCTCGTGCAAGTACCACTCGAGCCACTACAAGTAAGTCCGAAGGGGATCAGAGGAGTCTAGCGCAACACTGCGCGGTCCGAAAAGGGATGGAATAGCGAGAAGTGGCAACCCCTCGATGTAGGACCCCGGCAGGAAGGTTGGGACTGCGATCCCGAAGGTAGGTCTTGTTGCTTTCAAGAACGCCATGGGTGAGGGGCGACCCATTTCTTATACTTCTTTGCCTTTGGAGCAGCAGCAGTGCGCTTGTGGACCTTTTTGTCCTCTTGAGCCTGTGGCGACTTGAGTGGTGCATCAGGCTTGGCAGCCTCATCCTCTTTGGTCTCAAGGGGGTCTTTGAGCATCTGAGGAGCGTGCAAATTGCGACGAGGAAGGTGGGGCAGGGACATCACATGTTGGGGCTTGCTAGTTGGCGGCTGAACGTGGGGCAGGCAGGGATCAAGCACACCCATCTTTGCCTTGTCAGTGATAGTGATCAGAGGCACGGCGGCCTTGCAACGGGAAACGCCTGCCTGCGCCTTGCTGATCAACTTGGCCAACGCCTTTTGCTGCTCGAACCCTTTCTTGTAGACGCCTTTCAGCTCGTCTGCCTGTGACAAATTCTTGCTTTTAAGTTTCTCTCCTTCAGCTTTGCTGTGCTGCAGCTGTTCCTTTAGGTCCTTGATTCCCTGACAAAGACCATGTAGAATGTGAAAGATGATGACATTGGATAGCCCAGTCACAACTGCTACAATCAGGGTAAAAATGATACTGTAAAGAAACACGACAACCATTGACTGTATGGGCAGCAAGGTCAGATGACATATCCCTCCTGCGCAGCTTTCCTGGATTAGACTCACGTAGATCTCCCCCATTTTGTCTCTAGGGCAGCCGCGAGGGTCACAAGTCGCAGGGGCATAGGCGTCAGGTGCTTTGACTCCCTCACCCCGTCACAATCTGCAAGCGAGCTCCACCTCGCTCCTTGTATGCAGCAGGGAGCCACTTGCTGCTCCGTGGTCATTGCACGCGGCAAAACTGCTTGGCGGGACGCATTCACCCTCGGGCCTGAAAGGCGAGTGAGGAGTGAGTGCAAAGGCGCAAATGATCTTGTATTGTTTTTGATGACGATGAGGCGACCACGGGCTGATGACCACCTGTTACGCACTCACACATGGATATGTGCACTAGATCACATGCACGCAGCTGTCACCATAAACTACATCATCCCTCTGTAGAGCAACGGCGACACACTACGCTTGCCTCTCTTTGCAAACTGTCTTTGCTGTACAGCTCTCTCCCCCAAGTAAGAAGGACACCAGGCTTGACTGACAATGTCCATGACCCCGGCACTTGTGAGTGCCTCGGAGTGATGTCGCCTCGTCGTGCGCTGCCTAAGCGCGGTGCGCGCAGAACTTTTAAAGGAGCCATTGATCCAGCAACTCACAAAGCTGCTATGCTGCCATTTTTTCTCACAGCATCTTCATGAGAAGGAGCAGGAGCCCATAGTGGAGACATTGAAGCACCAGCTGGAGATGAAAGGTTGCCAGATTGAGGCCAAAGATTGCAAAGATGCGTCCAAAGATTGCAAAATTGTGTCCAAAGATTGCCAACTTGAGCCAAAGATCAGGTCATCAGGGGCAAGGACAAACTCCTCCAGGCCAAGGACAAATTTATAGAGCTTTTGAAGCGTCTGAGCCTGATATGGAATGACAGTGATGGTGAGCAAGGCAAAGCAGAACTTTGGAAGGAGCCATCCATTCAGCAACTCACAAAGCTGCTATGCTGCTGTCTTATCCGGCAGCATCTTCATGAGCAGGAGCAAGAGCACATAGTGGAGACACTGAAGCATCAGCTGGAAATGAAAGATTGTCAGATCGGGGCCAAGGATCGCAAAATCGCGTCCAAAGATCGCCAACTTGAGCTCAAAGATGAAGTCATCAAGGGAAAGAACAAACTCATCGAGGCCAAGGACAAACTCCTTCAGGCCAAGGACGAGCTCCTTCAGGCCAAGGACGAGCTTATAGAGCTTTTGAAGGGTCCGAGCCCGATATGTAGTGACAGTGATGGTGAGCAAGGCAGAGCATCATTCAATCATTCTGCGTCTCCAGCGCTATGGCGAGCGCACGGCCTTTCGTTGAGCGTCTGCTGAGCATTGACCTCTGTGTCAGAACATTCGCAGGCGAGGACGATGCTGGACCTTCGCCCTAGGTGAGTTCTTCCTGTGGGCTTCGACTTCTGTCTCCCTTTCGCATCGCACATCTTCCCTAAGCAGCACTTCTATTCTCTCGGGTCTTTTCGAATGATACAGCTGATTTGCGAGCCATCAAGGCCTGAGCAGCCCGGCCCCAAAATACGTCAATAAAAACTCCGAAACCCGAAGATTCCATCGATGACTGCTTTTCTTTGGCAAAAGCATGTACGCATGCGTGTGAGGGGACAAGCATTGGCCAGGTGCTCAAAGCAAGGTTGAGCCACACATCACTTTCATGTGGGGAGTGTTTAGGTAGCTGTTGATGGCTAAACAATCCTTGTTGAGGGTGCTTTCCCGCCTGAGCAAGAAGCTGCGCATTAGCAGGGCCAGATGAGCACTGCAAGGAAACAGGTGAGAGAAAAGATGTGTCAGCTTTGATTGGAGCCCGGACGACTGTAGCGCTGCACCTGCCACTGACCTGGCTCCTGTGGCCTCTGCCTGTGGCCTCAAAGCAGAAGCGCTGAATCACCGGACCAAGACATCTTCTGTCTGCCTGACTTTCTCCCTTGCTACTCTCCTCAATGTGGCAAGCTCCTCAGCACAGACCGTGCAGGTACTCCATCGCCCTTTGCGTATCTGTGCCGGACTCAAGTGTCACCCGTCGCTTGAACGCTGCCAGCGCCCCGCCGAAGCATCCGTCGTGCGTGTGGAGGCGCGACGCGGGGCGCGTCTATCGGCCGATATGTCAGCTGTTTTTCGCGTGCACTCTCGCGCGCGGATCTCCGCATCTCAGGTTTCTCAGAGACCGAAAGCTCCATATGGAAGGTCCAGATCCTTGAACCCTCACGCGCACACCCCTCCTCCAACTCCTTTTCAGCACTTCACTGTCCGACGCAGCGACGCACTGCAGTCTCGCTGCCCGTTTTGGTCCCAGATTGCGTGGGCGAGCATTCTAGCATTGCACTCTCGCGTGCGAACATTTCGGCGCCAGGCAGAGCATCAGGCCAGGTCGCGCGCGAATGCGAATGCGATTGCGCTGAACCCTGTCTGAAGGGGCTCGATACAATCTCCAAGGACAGCGCATCGCACTCACTGACTGCTGCATAGCATCTCGCGCTCGCTCGACTGGGTCTCAAGCGTCTATCCCCGCACACGCACACGCATACGCAGCACCCGGCCTTCCATCCAATCTTCAAGCCCATCGATTGCCGAACGTGCAGTCCCGCACGATCAAGTCCATCTCGACTTGAGCCCATTCTGATCAGGCCTTGCTGGTCCGCACGCTTCAGCAGAGACAAGATGCAGGTGGATCGACGCGGATCTGCAGGAGCAGGCTCGGGCTCGGAGGAGGAGGAGGAGGAGACGCGAATGATGGACGGAGTAGAGTTGGATCAGTTGCAGAATGGTGAGTGTGCGCTGCCTGGAGTGGGGCGCTGGCGTGCTGAGCTGCCACATTGAGCCCTCAAAAAGAGCGGCAAGGGGCTGTTGGGGCACTGTGAAGGGCTCAGGCGGAGAGGCGAGGCTTGGATGTAGGGTCATGTTTAGGGAGAAGGAGAGGCAAAGATGAACGTCGATCTCGGCGTACTTGCCCAAAGAGAGAGGAGGTGCAAGAATACGCAGACTCCTGGTACTGCTATACTCAGCCTTCGATCGATAAGCCGAAGCTGTCTCGTCCTGAACAGCCTTGAGTGGACAGGATGATCTCCTCGGCAATGCCGATGCACGGCAAGGTGGATGTATGCGCCTGTTCTGGTGCCGATACCCCTCCTTCGCCCTTGCTCGACTTCTCTCTATGCCTCTTGTCCCGCTCTAACATCTCGATTCAGCTGCTCACTCTTCGCTCTGCTCTCCTCTCAGTGAATGCGCAAGCCTCAACCTCGGCACACGTGTCCATAGCCGACGCCACGCTCACTCGAGCCCTGGACGAGCGCCTACAATCTCACTCGCTCGTCGTGCCGACCGACGACCTGCGCGTTCAACAGCGTCTTCGAGAGCTGAAGGAGCCCATCTGGACATTTGGAGAGCGCAAGGATGATAGGCGCGTCAGGCTGAGGGAATGCCTTTTGAGGGAAAAGATTAGGAGAAAAGAGGCGGGAGAGGAGGAACAGGAGGAGGAGGTAAGGAGCGAGAGCGAGAGCGAGGATGAGGTGAGTCGAGCGCTACGACGTTGTGCTCTGCGAGGAGGGTAGAGATGTTGCAAAGCGGAGACAAGGCAAGCAGCGCGAAAGAAGATGGCAGTCCGACGTCGTGGTGCACAGCGTGGGTGGCATAGAATGTGCACACTGACGCTCCCGCTGCTGCTCCACTGATCCTTCACCCACCTCTGGCTGCTCGCCTCCGACACGCCTTTGCTATCCAACTCATGCCACTTGCGCTTTGCAAATCTTCAGCAAGAGGAGGAGTTCTTTACAGAAGGTACAGAGGAGCTCTTGAGCGCTCGGAGAAGGTTGGCGGGATGGTCCTTGATCTCGTGAGTCGCGCGTCCTTGGTTCAAACCAGTCTGTATGCGAAGACAGAGTCTCCCACAAACGCAGCCTGGCTTGTTCGAGGACGACTGACTGATTCTTCACGCTTTACGCTACCGCCTTCCGCTTTTCTCATCTGCCTCCTCGGCTTCGCCGCTTGAATGCTGCTTCAACATCTCAGTGCCCGGACACGACACGCGCACGAGCTAGCTCAGAGCAAGATTTCCCTGCAAAAGATTGTAGCGAGGAGGAGGGAGATCTATGATCCTTTGAAAGTGAGTATGCTGGACAGGAGGGCAGGAGCGGCCGGTCGGATGGCTGGTCACGTTTGGCCGCAGTGCAACAAAGCTTCTGTTGTGCAGAGGTAGGAATGCAAAAGGACGCGAAGGCCAGAGGAGATTTGCAGATGGTCTGAATGACGAGCGCAAAGGGCGCAGCGCGGACACCTGAGGCAAGAAGAGTAACGAGAGGAGGTGCGCAATGACGCATGCGGGTCCAAAGCAGCAAAAGGAATAGGCTTCTCTATCGCGCGCTGCCATTTGAAACCGCGGAATCAATCTCTTTCTGAGCCACAATGCTGATGCGCACTTTGCTCGCTTTTGCTCGCCTTTGCTCGCCTTTCAAATCATAGCGCTATCAGAATCTCGGATCCCAGCTGGGCGATACGCGACCCATTTCCAGCGTTCGCTTTTCTCCCGGCAAGACGTTTCATCACGAGGGAGAAGAGAACAGGGCCAATGGTCGATTTTTGGCCACGGCTTCGTGGGGAGGCAGCGTCAAGCTGTGGACATTGCCGGATGCCAAGGTCTACGCAGAGCTGGGCGGTGAGTGCTCACTCTTTGCTCCAGTTGGTCTCGTGTCGCACTCACTGATCATCCCATCGACTTGCGCTCTGCAAGGTCACCCCAATGAGAGAGTCACGGGTCTCGCCTGGCATCCTCTTGCCGGATCAGGCTTCTCGAATCCGCACGATAGTGTGCAGCTGGCTAGTGCGGCCAGCGATGGGCTCATCAAGCTCTGGTCGGTGCCTAGACCGAAGAAGGAAGGCGAAAAGAGGTGCGTAAGGTCTAGCTGGGCATGACAAAAGGTGTATGCGTTGCACAGGTTCTGATCCACTCGCTCGTCCATCCCGACTCATTTCCGCTACTTCCCTGCACTTTTGCTCTCGTGTTTAGCTCGACGGCTCCGCTGAGCACGCTCAAGGGCCACGACGCACGAGTAGCCCGCATCTCCTTTCATCCGACTGGCTCACACCTCGTATCGGCGTCTTATGACGGGACTTGGAGGCTATGGGACGTGCAGAGTGGGAAAGAGTTGCTGGTACAGGAAGGACACTCGAAGGAGGTCTACTGTGTGGACTGGCACCCGGACGGTGGTCTCGTCGGAAGCGGGTGAGCAATGTTGAGGTGCAGATGAGCGAGGCTCGGTAGCTGACGCGCATCTATGCCATGGTCAGCGGGCTGGACGCGCTGGGTCGATTGTGGGATGTGAGATCAGGCAGATCCGCCATGGTGTTGGATGGACATGCTCGGGAAATCCTCTCGCTCTCTTTCGCTCCCAACGGCTACCAAGTGGCCACCTCATCTGGCGACGACACGGTACGTATATGGGACTTGCGACAACTACGATGCAGGAACATCCTCCCCGTCGGCAAGAGCAGCGTTTCGGAGGTCTGCTGGTACAAGTCCGACTTGGAGCGCAAGTCTCACTTTGGCCGAATGAGAGATTTAGCTGGTGCAAAGTCGGCCAGCGTCGATTTGAACTCGATGCAGGAAGAGGATGGAGAGATGAGAATGGATACGAGCGGTAGCTACCTCATCACTGCTGGCTACGATGGATTGGTCAAGCTTTGGTCGGCGGATGATTTCCAACTGCTCAGGGTCCTCGACTCGGGCTCGGGCGTACCTGGGACGGCGGACAAGGTGATGAGCGTCGATGTGGATCCTGAGGGCGAAAGCATCGTCAGCGGACATTATGGCAAGACGTTTAAGGTGAGTACCTCGTGAGAAGGGGTCGACGGTGCGGTGCTGCAATTGGAAAAATCATTCGTCTCAGTAAAGCTGAAGCGCTTATTTGGCCCCTCTCGCCCTACTCTGCCGCTGCCATTTAGATCTGGGGAGTTCTTTGACGTGCAAAGGCGGCGTCTCACTGCGATGCCAATGATGTGTGGTTCGCTTAGCCGTATGTCTGCGCTGTGCCAAGCTGTTGCTAGACGATTGGCGCGAAGGCGCAAACATCGCTCCACCTCATCTCGACATGCCCGTCTATCCCATTGAAGATGAAAGGATGACCAGAGATGCTGAGCCAGCATCGACAATGAGATGTTGCTAGGTCCTTGCGCCTTCTGAAGCTTGTCTGCCCATCGTCACGGCATCGCGAGCGCCGATAAGACGCGTGGTACTCGTTTGGACAAGCAGATTCATTACCAGATTTCGTTCAATCTCGTACAGAGAAACATAAATGTTCCACATTGGCTCGCAAGAAATGGGGAGAGGCACAAGGGAGCGGACCCTTTCCTCTTGAAAGTTTTGCCGCCCCCATCATTTCCCCTGCTGCTTTCTTTGCGCGTACTACTTGGGAGGCACGGCACCATCGTTGCCGGCTTGTGTGAGACGCGAGGGTTGCTCTTGAGGACTGGGCTCGAGAGTCTGTGGCGGAGGTTGGTCAGCGCCGTTCGACTTGGACTCTGGCTGTGCGTCGTTTGCTTTGGTCGGTGCAGCCACTGGCTGGCCATCCTTGGTCGTGGGATCAGACTCGAGCTGCAGGGGCTGTCCATCAGGTCCGAGGCCGTGCGACTGCGTCTGCGATTGCTCTTCGGGCACCTCCTGGCTCTCCAAGTGCTCTTCTTTCGGCTTGCAAACGACACCCTTGTCCGTGTACTGATCGCAAGGCGCAATACCCTTTTCCTCGATCCAAGCCGCCGAAATGCGCTCTCTTCCAAAAGCATTCAATCCCACATTGATCCAACCGACAATCCTGTCCAGCTTCTTGTGCACTTCTGCGCTAAAGTCGGCTTGGGAGTGCTCGGTGGAGTAGGATTGGATGGAGGAGAGATCTTTGAAGGATTCAAAGGCTCGACCGAGAGCTGGGAGGGATTTGTAGATGTACTTGCCTGCGCCCACCATCAGCAGGGCGTACTGCGCCTCGATCAACGACTCGATGGTAGCATTGACAGTGGATTCGCTAGTGTTTGGCAAGTCGACGAGAGGGACATGTGAGCAGATGCGCACCGAGAAAGATCATGACGGACAGCAGGGACTCACGCGTGATTCAAGAGCGCTTGGACGCCCTGCACTTCTTTGCCTTCGATGTGTACTGCCGGGTTCGATAGAGCGTCTGCTCCTGCATGGATACTGTCCGTAAGGTCGTTCAAGAGCAGCTTAAGCGTCTCTCCTTGCTCGCTGCGTGGGGCGCGCGAAGAAATGGGGGCGCGGCAATAAGCGCGAGAGTGGGGCTCTGTGCTGCGTGCAACGCGAAAAAAGGAGGGACTCACAGATCTCCAGCAAGGAACTGTTGGAAGCCTGCGGCGAAGGTGTCCAGTTGCTGATTGACGCTGTCCACAGTCAGCGCAAACGCTTGACTACCGACGTTGGGCCCATCATTGTCTCTTGCGGCGATGCTCCCAGGAGCTGCCTCGCCGAGCGGAAGCGGAAGGGCCGAGACGGAGCTCAGCACGACGGCGAGCGAGATGAAGATTGCTGCTGCGAAGCGCATATTGAAAGCCGATTGCGAGGGTGATTGTGATTGTGATCGTGATTGACTCCGAGGCGACGAGGGAGCTTATGATGACCGTGTGCTGGCGAAGTACTCGATGAGCTCGTGTCGTCGTGCGATGGAAAGCTAGTCAAGTCAACTATGCTCTGGCTTTGTGTTGCTGGAGCTGCGCTGTGCTGTGCTGTGCTGTGTTGTGCCTTTTGCAGTGTGTGAGATGTCGAGGTAAGAGGGAATAAAGGGATGAGCAGGCTGGCTTATGTACCTTTTTGTCGCAGGGCCCAATGGCGCTCATTGGCTGATCGGTCGCTCGCATACGCTACGCTACGCAATCTGTCGTTCGCGTATACCATTGCGGCCTTGCGCGAAATATCACGCCATGCGGCCATGAGGCAGCACAGCGCTCACTTTGCAGGCCACATTCTCAACACAAGGCCCGCTTGTGAGGTTATTTTTGGCAAGAGAGAGAGAGAGAGAGAGAGAGAGAGAGAGAGAGAG
>CCYA01000204.1:153392-175063 GCA_900000165.1 Ceraceosorus bombacis
CAAAGTGCGGCAAAGGCGTCGCCGCATGGTAGCTTGCGCTGTCAGCCAATTTGCATGGGTCGCTGCTTGGGCGAATCGCTGAGAGGCGAGAGGCGAGAGGCGAGAGACGAGAGACGCACGAGGAACAGCGCACCGCACGCCTCGCAGCCGGCCCGACAATAGGCAGACGAGCAGGAGCAGGCTTTCTTGCTTCGACACTTTTTGCAATCTAAAGCGCAGCGTTATGCGGCCAGCACGCAGCGCGTGTCGCTCTTCTCCGGAGCCGGTCGAACCAGTTGCAGCGCAGCGCAGGACTCGACTGGACTAGTAGGACCCACGCTCCCGTCCTCGTCCGCGTGACGCATCTCGCGCTCCATCTCACGCAAGCCTCGCTCGATGATCTTGCGCGTCGGTCGCAGGCGTGCGATGCAAGACTGGGGACAGATGGCCCGGACGATGCTTCTCGCGCCTCCTGCAGAGTTGCACGCGAGAGAGGGTCGCTGCTGCGCTGTCTGTTCGAGCAACGCTGGCTCCGACGAGGCGCAGAGGTGGAGATGGACCTTTGAACAATTCGCCTTGGCTGGAACATGGGAAAGGTTCTTGTACTCGCACTGCTTGGGCGTCGTGCAAGTTCGCTGCTGTCTCGCAGGTGTGAAGAAGAGCACTGCCCACTCATGACTGCTCCAGAACTTCTATCCTGGCAGGTAGTGGCTCTACGTGGCGGGTGTATGGTGCGGCAAGACGAGGAGCGTGGCCGAGTGGTGCTTTGCGTGCCCTCCCTTCATCAGTCACGAGTGTTGGCTAAACTCTTCCGAGCCAAACGCTCAGCGGCATCATTCAATTGACGATTTCCCTCAAAAAACACTTTCACGTGATTCCTTCTTTCCTCCCATCTCCATCCTTCATGTGATCCGCTTGAAGCCAGCGTCGGCGTCGGACTTGAGCAGCAGCACCATGCCGTCATCGAAGGTGGACCACCAAGCGCGCGGACTTCTATCCTTGGTCCCTCACTCTTGACTGACTCTGCAGGCTAATGCGCGCAGGTCGCAATGCACGCACTGTAGTCCGGCGGGCCGCTTGAGGCACGGCGTACCTGGCTGCATGCACCGCATGGCGGACTTTGAAAAAGCACGATCCCGCACACACCCTCGATTCATGCACCGGACTCGTGAAGCTCGCGCGCGCTGGGGGGCTCGCTCGGACACTCTCCAGTCACGAGTAGTCGAATGTTGGTCTGCTTGTGGTCCATCGTCCTTCTCTCCATCCTCTGATTCCATCAACCTGCGGCCTTGCTGTCTACGCTGCTCGAGCGCGCTGCCAGTACGGACAGCGCGAGGCAACCGCTCGTACATCTCGACACGCATCTGTACTGCCCCTCGCCCTGCATCGCTGCATCGCTGCGTGCACTTTCCAACACCTATCAAGAACGCTCTCCTCCAAGATGAGTCAGTCGCTCGACCTTCAGGAGCAAGCAAGATCACCAAGGAGCTTCAGACGGATCGTCTACCAACGCTCGAATACGGAAAGTAATGCTATGCTACAAGCAGCGATCGTGGGCGCGTTTGCGGGAAACCTTGCGTACGCCGTCAGCTTTGTCTCGTCTTGCGTTCTTGGACCTCCAGTCGGACTCAAGCCTTGCGACCTCGGACTCTTGCAAGCCGTAGTCGATATGTGGGCTTACCGCCCTCTTGCCGAGGTGCAGGCCAAACTCGACGGATACGCGCACAAGGTGTATCCCGGAGCGGAAGTGTTTCTGCGCGAAGTTCCGGTAAGCGAAGGCGACGCGCTATTTGACTCGCGCTTTTGCCACACTCCACGGCAGGGTGTGGCTACCCCTCGAGCACGCATATCTGAGCTGTCGACGTCAGATCTTACAGATGAGCGCGCCGAGAACGAAGGCAGCAGCGGCGAGGCCAGCAGCAGAAATGGCGAGGCTTATTCGCACTTCGCAAATACAGTACCTTCGGTCATCTCTGACGAGCTGCCCGGAGAGACCATCGATACAGCAACAGGTGCGGCAGAAATGGTGGGAAGGGTTCAAGAGCTACCGAATCGGGAGTCACAACAAGCTGAGGCATCGACGATCCAGGAGCTCGACGAACCGGAGATAGGACCCATGCCATCACAGTCCAAGGGCAAAGGTCGACTCGTAATTCCCGACGCGCCGTTGGACACCGCTGAAGTGGAGGATGCAGCAGTAGAGGCTGCTTCCACGTCTGCCGCACCGATACAAGAAGCCCAGCTTTTGAGGTCAGCTCACCGACAAAATCCACACCCGGCTATCTGCATAAGCGTCCATCTCCCGCAGGATGCACAGCCAGAAAGTAGCTATAATTCTGGGACCAGAAGCTTTAACGAGCCCTCATGCAGCGCCCTTGAGCTTTCTCGCGAGCAGCGATGGCACGAGAACGATGGCCAAGATGCACGGCGGCGGAGACTCATCTGGCTGTCAGAAACCAGAGATCAAGAGCGGCTCAGAGCAGCCGTGGTGCGGTACCTGCCATCGGCCGTAGCAATCTCATTCGACAACGAAGCTAACGACCACGTTAGAGCCTACTTTGCCGAGCGTTTCTCAAGACTCCTCGAGCGTTATCTGCAATATCAACAGAGCCTCGGTGCAGATCTCCAGACGTTGGAGCCTCGCATTGATCAAATTTTCATAGAATTCGTGGAGACTGCAGTTATCCTCACCTGGAGACAGCTGCCTCACATCTCAGCGTCTGTTCGATGCTACCGTTTCGGAAGGTTTCTTGGTCACGTATGGTACATGTCCGGCTTTGCGCTCGCAGCCAGCAAATCCTTTGGTGCCGACCTCGCTCTACTCGACACCGAATTGCTAGGTTTGGCGGCCCTCGTCTTCTGGATGGTGGATTGGTCCCGCCGTGATAGGGCGTCAATGCAAACACCATCACCTGAAGGGCTACGGACAGCCGCCAGCTTTGATGATTTGATGTCAAAGGTTGAATTTCGACGCATGTTTGGTTCGATCTTTGACGAACGTATCATCATAGCTATGTGGGACAACATCGAAGCCGAACTCCCAAGGATCGAGATAAACAACAATACCGAAATAATCGCATTACTTTGTGCCGTAGGATCACCCGCCGGTCTTCAGCACTTCGTCAGACAAGGCGAATGTATTGCTGCAGGCGCGATCGATGAGTGCAATGACCTCAGGCGCGTTTTGACCTCAAGCCTACCGCGACTTTGGCAAGACGCCGCAGCCCCAGGTGTCGAAGCCCAGGACTGACTGGAGTCAGGAGCGCACTCCTCGGTCTCGGCAACTTGCCCAGGCTCCGACATCCGCTTCGCAGCAAGAAGAAGAGGTCTATCCATGCCGACGCTGAGGCACAGCCTGAGGTGCTCCATTGGCAGTGCTACCAGCGTCCGCATTGCGACGGCAAGCTCTATTTAACGACAGTCCCGTATTCTGAAGACGACGTCCGCATCCCACACGGACCCCTCGCACCCGTTCGCGGCCTCTTGATCCCAGTTCCGCTTCCATTCGATCTCCTGCCTCATGTCTGCTGCATGCACCTGGCACTGCTAGCGGAAGCTACCTGCGCAAAGCTGGCGGTGCCCGTGCCCACATTCCTGATTCCGTTGCATCCGGACCTCACTTGTATAAACATCACGCCCAGGATTTCATTAGCAATGAATTGTATTTGTACGATCCGGTCGAAGATGAAAGCAGTCGTGGCCAGAGCGAGCCTTCACGAATGGTGAAACGCTCGGCAGACGCTACAAAGGTGCAGTTCATCAAGTGCCGGCGGTACGCCCCGTTGGTTGCAGGCAACGCGCGCACGCGCGCCTGCATGCGCGTGGAGGGGACGCGTTTATATACCGCGAATAAACATTGTGCAGCAAGTCGGTACTTGTGAACCTAGCGTAACGGTTAGACCCATGAATTTTCCAATTTACCTCACGGTGGCAGAGGGTGCGGATGTGTTGGGATATTTTCTGAAAGCCTCTTCTTTCGGGGGGAGGTCTAGGGATGTCAGTGGAGAGGGGGTGTGGGGCGCCTGCGCCTTCCCCCTTCAAAGCATAGTCTCCGGCCGGCCCACTGCAGTGGGTAGATCATCAGACAGTCTGCGCCGAATGTTTACAAAGTTCCAGCCAACCGGTCAAGTGTGGGGATCGGACTAATAGGAGGAGTCACAAGAGCGCAAACGCCGAGGGGCCGAATCCATCCCATACAAATATGCCCAACAACTATGAAAGAGAAATTCAAATAATGGTTAAGAGTTTCCAGTGAGATATACAATATCATCGCACACACACACACACACGCCGCGGGTTCGAACCCTGCGCGCGCACAATCTTTTTTTTTTTTTTTTTGCTTTTGATCGTTTGCCCCGCGCGGGTGCTGCTGTGCATGCAGCGCGTGAGACATCAGCATGGTGCTGGATGGATGCACGCGCGGTGCCTGCGTTTGCAACAAGTTGAGGGCAAAAGCGCAGCAGAAGAGCCACGGGAGGCAGGCTGCTGCCGAGCAAAGATCCCGTGTGACTTGGGGCGCCTGCTGGCGTTCTTGGCTCGCGTCCACGATGACACCTCGAAGCGCGCGCTCCAATCGGCGTACAGGCGTGTGCGAGCGGTTCGTGTTGCACCGCTAAACAGGTGCCTTCAATAGCAGCAGTGTCAGCGATGCCATGCCTGCCCGAGCATCCTGTCGGTTCTGCCGCACACGCAAACTGGTGAGTGCGCAAGCTTTGAGGGTCTGCACCGCGTGACTGTCTCGGGCCAGCTGACGCTGATGGCCTTGTTCGCTGCTTTAGAAATGTGTGCCTGCGCCTCAGGACGGCATTCAAGTGCCGTGTCAGGCTTGTCTGGCTCGCGGTCAGGAATGCATTCACGATGATCGGGCGGTCATGGGTCGACCTTTGAAGCGCGCTCGGACAAGTTCGACGGTGCCAGATGAGTCGAAGTCTGCGTCGACGGCCACGAGGAGACGTGAGCAGAGCATAGGCGCACTTCTTTCGGATGCCTACGGTGATCTGTTTCAGACCGACATCGAGTGCGCTCCACCAACGATCAGCTCTTCGGCTACGTCTTTCCAGTCGCCATGCAGAGACACGAGCGCTTCTTGCTCGGCCTTCAAGATTGCTCTCGAGAAGCTTCGGCAGCATCAAGCCCATCTCCCCATTCCGGACGCAGCTGACGAAGCTGACCAGGTCCCTTGCGGATCCTCCACATACCCGGCCATCATTCAGCTGATGAATACGGCACTGCTAGAAATGTGCATCTCGCACCTAGCGCCTTATTTGCAGCTCAAGACGGACCGCTACTATGCCATCGCTCTCACCAGAGACTCGCATGAGCTCAAAGTCGGTGAGAGGGATGAGCTGGATCTGGACGCGTTCGTGCAGCCTGTGGCGAGCACGAGCAGCTCCAGCAGAGAAGACGCGCTTTTTCTAAAGTGGGAAAAGCTTCATCCCCTCGCTTGTCTGTTCGAGGAATCGCAAAAGTCAAAAGTGATGACGGAGCACGAAAGACGAAGCTCACCGTTGCTGAATGCAATGTGGCATTTGAGCTTGTCTGAGGCCTTGGAGCTTGATGCGAGTTCGGACAACTCCGCGGAAGACAGTAGGCGCCTGCAACGCGACGCAGAGAGCTTTTTCAGTGATTGCGTGGTCACTGCTTCGAGCGACTACCAGACTGCCACGCTGTCACTACTCTCGCTCATGCTGGCGATGCATCACATGTGTCGAGGACGCGCCAAGATAGGCACTGCATATCTAGCTCTCTCGAGCCACTTGCTCGAGAGGGACGTGTCCAAGCTCGACCATGCATCGTCCTTGACCGCCCTTCTCCGCGCAACCATCGCATCTTTTGAGGTTTGGGCACTCCTCTCGCTCGCATGCAGCACATCGACAGCTGCAGACTGCAGCGGCGTCTTCAAGACACTCTCGGCAAAGGTCGACGGCGTGTGGGCATGCGGCGACTTGCTTCGCGCAACACTCGGCGGCAACAAGCGCAGCTTGTTCGTCCTTTTCCAAAGTGCTAGTCTGGTAGCCTCACTGGTCGGCAACAGCAAGTCACACAGGGGACTGCTGCAGAGCCAAGACTCGACTTTGAGCTCCTTTGGAAGCGCTGCGCGGAGCCTCTTGGCGATCGGGCTTTCACTAAGCCAGCTAAAGCCCAATACTAGCGAGCGGCAGTCTCTTGAAAATGTATGGACGCATCTGAGGGCAGTGCATGAACTCGCAAAATTTCTCGAAGCACCCCGCCAGGATCACCGAGTCTTTTCCAAAATTTCCTTTGGCACCGCTATATCCGATCAGCAGGGTCTCGATTCAGATGACGCGCCGACTATCTGCCTCCTGATTGGCTCATTCATCAAAGTTGGAGTCGCACTCCTCGAGTACGCACGTCGAAACGAGTGGGTAAGCTCGCCCACTGCGCTCAGCGTCTGTAGAGAGCTCGAACAGCTCTGCGCGCACAAGAGGTTGGCGGGCAACCCAGGTATTGAAGCGAGCAAAGGGAGCTTGAACGTCGTCGAGCTTAACCTAACGCGAAGGCAGTGGCAAGCGGACAACACTCCCCCTCAGGACGCCCCGCCTCTGAACGCGGTGCACCTTGGGCTCGATTCGACGAGCTTCACTGCAGCGCAATGGGACTCCGCGGACTTGCATCGATTCCTATCTGGATTTGTTGATCAGTCGGATGCACCATCTGCATGTGCGATCAGCCCCGCGTATGTACAATCGGAGGCAGACGGCAGCGCGGATACGTCATTCATATCGGACGCACTCGGTACAATGTGGGGCGAGCCGTGGGGATCGGAAGATCTGGCCGCTCTCGAAGCGATGCCGCCCGAGCTCGAGTCTGGTTGAGAACACCAGCTTGTCTGCACTTCTAGCGGCCCACGTAGCCTTCCGTGCGAAGAACGAGCTGCTCAGTAGCTTACCACGTAAGCTCCGCTCCGCTTGAGCGCGTTTGGTTCAGCCTCGCCGGCGCTTTCGTTGATGCTCTCAGCGATAAAATGCCCCACATCTTCTCTCGAGATGGTCCACGCACTGTCCAACGTACTTCCTGCCTCTGAAATGCGATACTTTCCGGTCCGAGCACCGGAGGTCAGCAGAGAAGGTCGAACGATGAGAAGCTTCGAAGGATCAAAAAGCGCGGCGGAGCGCTCCGAGCTGGACTTGGCGCTGGGGTTGAAATCGTTGGAGTGCAGTCCGTACGCTCTATGCAACAGTTCTTCCATCTCGTGCTTGTCGGCATGCGGATAGGTCAGCAAGTGGTGGTCTGGAGCAGGGCGGGAGTTGCGTCGTCAGCTGCGAGCTCTGTTGTACTACCATGGGCGCACATGGCTCATCTCGACACTTACAGAAGACTCTCAGAATCCAAGGCAGCCTCTCTAGCGATTCGTGGCCGATACCGTTGGAACTGACAACGATCAACGCGGGCGTGTGTGCCGTCGAGTCCCGCATCACATCGAGCAAGTTCTTTGTTCCATCGGCACATATCCTCTCCAGACCTGCTTGCAGACGAGGTTTCAGTCCGCCTTTCCACTCGAAAACAGGCAAAGCTCCGAGCGAAGAGACGATCAGGTCCACCTTGCCGTGCTTCCGAATGGATTGGAAAGCGCAGGAAAGAGAGGAGATGGAGAGCGCGTCGGCTTGATGCAGATGTACGCTTGATGGCAAGGACATGCCTAGCGTGCAGAGGTGTTGGCCGAAAGAGGAGGGGTTGCGAAGAAGGAGATGGATGGTGTGCTGCGATGCTGCGTCATCGAACACTAGACGCTTCAAGAGCGCGAGTCCGCATCCTCTGGACGCTCCAAGGATGACAATGTTCATAATTCGATCGGCTTGCGTGCGTGTTGCACGAGCTGCTGTGAGGTGAGATGTGGCTGAGATTGGAGGAAATGCTTGCGCGTGTGTGTGCGGGTGATGAGGACTACACATCGATCGGTGGTGAAAGGCGCCCAATTTATATCTCTCCAATAGCGTAGAGCTTCTGCAGGCAGAAACAGATACCCTCACGAGATTGTCTCAAGGCGATTGCGGCGGCTCAAGCTACCGCTTCAGCGCCATGCTGTCTCACCCATCCCGAACAACTCTCCGTCCCTATAAAAGTCTCCGTCTCCGTCTCCGCCTCCGCCTCCGTCCCCGCTTCCCGTCTCCGCCTCTCGCCGTCCGCGCATCCCGCCCTCTCTAACGCTACCGCTTTCCAGCTCAGAAGTGCCGGTCACCTCACGCGCACACCCTGACCATCGTTGAGCATACCTGATAGTCCTTCTCAAACCGAAGGCGCACCGCACCCTCGAACCAAAAAAAAAATCTCTCCGTCACGTCTTTTCTTCTCCGCTCCCTCCGCCTCGCCCGTTGCTCACGCGCGTCTAGGTGAGCCGCGTGAAGCAAAGCAAAGCAGCGCGCCGGCATGCCGCGGAGTTCCGTTGGGGCCAGCCCATCACGTGACTCAGGGCAGCAGGAGACTCACGCTCGCATTTGGCGCTGATGCTGTATTCAAATTCCCCGCTTCGAGCAGGCCTGCCCTCTCTGCCTTCCCTTTCCCTCTCACACTCACAACTCGTGCCTGCAGAGCCTCTCACCTCGATCAAGCCAGCGCACAGTGGCTCGGCCTGTGATCTTTGCGCCCGCCCATCAGCTTCAGTCAGGCTCTCATGTGAGCTGCGGACGCACCGACCGGGCCAGCCATCTCCACGCGGCCCAGTCGGCGCCGTGATGGGGTCCATCGGCACGGCCCCCGACGTCGCCTGCCTGCTCATGATTCTGTCAAGCTTTGCAAGGTTGCATGCGCATAAGCGCTTGCAGTTCCGAATACAGGCGCTCACGCCTCGATAGAGGACAGGCGTGTCGGCTGTCGGCTCGGCCTCAGCCATGCGTCAGCCTCGTCTCGCTGTAGGCAGCACCACCTCCCGTCAACGACGGCGTCCACGCCGACGCTGACGCTGACGACAGCGTCCAGCGTCTTGCGCCTTCTCCCTCCTTTGACCAGCCCACACATGCGGCATCCACCACCGCATCAACGATCCTGTGCATGGGCCGGCAAGATTTCAAGTCTCCAACGACGCCACTCAACCTCGGAATTGGGCATGTATGCGCCTCCAAAGGCAACAAGGCGATACCAAGGACCTTACTGCCTGGCGAGATGAAACCTGTGCGGCAGGCTTCACGTCACACAAGGAACGCAGAGGACTTGAAGGATCGCGGTGTGGCTTCTCGTCTACTGAGGGTACCGGCATTGCGGAGCGGTGCGAATGGCCGGCCTGCATGCCAAGATTTGCGCCACGGGACATACTGGCGACCGGCATTTCGAGCGACGCCGATCAAGTGAATACTACAGCAGGGAAGCAGCGGATGAATCAGCTTTGAATGCGCTACCAAGCCCCCCCCTTCTGGGCGCGGGACATTGGCGACCGTGTATGCGTGGACTCAGGCAGGCGCAGGACCACGTTTCATACACGCTCGGCTCAAGCGGCGCGTACGACGGCAGACGAGTTGGATGTACCATTTCGTATTGCGGGTTGCGAGCAGCCGTCTACGGCGTACAAGGTGAGACATGCGAGTGGGGAGAATGGATCGTCGGCGAGAATGCGGGCCAGGAAGGGCTGTGTTCCTGGAGCGGACGGATGACGTTGGAGCTGTGGAAAGGTGGAGGGACGATAATACAAGGCGCAAGGGCGAAGACGAAGGATGGTTGGCGTGGCAGAAGGGGGGATGAGACGATTGTCAAGGTGAGTAGGGTAGAGTCGTGTGGGGCTGTGATGCGAGACCGTCCAATGGCCGGACTTGTTAGCCGGATGCGCGCAAAGGGGACGCGCTGGCTGGCTGGCTCATGCTTGTTGCCTACTTGAATTTGATGCCGTTGAAACCAAAGTCGGTTCCTTGGTACTTTTTGAGCGCGCTGACGATATCGACGCCCAGGATCTTGTTGGCATCCTTGTTCTGACTCAGCAGAGGCAAGAAGGGCGTGTAGGTGGTTTGGCAGCCGGACTGCTTTAGCGTGCCGTCCAGCACACCGCTGGTCCACTGTAGAGCGATGGGCAAGGTTTGGAAAGCGGTAGCAATGTGCTCTCCAGTGCCAATCTTTTGGTAGTTGATATTGGCACCGCCCGCGCACTGCGAGTCGACGTAGGACTGCACTTGGGGAGGCGAGATGATCTCGTCGGTCTGGGACTGGAGAATCAGCTGGGGCAGCGTGCCGGGGATCTGACCTTCCGATCCGTAGCCCAGAGTATTCTCGTCCAAGGAGCTGCTGACGGTGGGATCATTTTGCCAGTCCTTGTTGGCAAAGTATGAGTTGATGTCCTTGTTCAAGTTTCTAAGCAGCAAGTCGAGGATGCACTGAGAATCGCCTCCGGTGGCTCTCGTAGCGTAGATATCGTTTCTGCCCTGCGCGTTCAGGTTGGTATCGAGCCAGGCTTGCAGCTTTGGAGTGGCTGCTGCTACACCGGCGATGCTACCCAGCACAAAGCCGCTGAACGGGCCCTTGTTCAATTGGGAAAGCATCTGCTTGACATCCACGGGGATACCGCCAGACACGACTCCGACGAGGTTCAGCGTTGGGGCGTACGATTGGTGAAGCTGACCTGCCCAAGAGACGGCATGGGCTCCACCTGCGGAGGGTGAGAGGGAGTGCAGTGCGCCTTGTCAGATTTGTGACTTGTCGCACACACACACACCCAGCTGAGCGCGAGCAAACGTCGACTCACCCGAGTAGCCGTAGATGGCAATCTTGGCGTCCTTGGTGGACTTTGAGCCGACGGTCTCCTTGTGATTGGCCACGACTCGAACACCATCCAGCATGCCGAAACCTTCGCCGTTGCCGCTGATCCAAGTAGCTTGGCTTCCCATGTAATCGGGAACCGATACGTACCAGCCCTTGTTGAGGGCATAATTCGAAATCACACCAAAGATGGCTGGAAAGGCGGTAGCTTTGGCTTTGGAGAGAGCACCGAGCTGGAAAGAAAAGGAAGATTGACAATCTTTGCCGGTCGAGTCGATGGGAAGGGCGAGTCCCCAAATCTTCATCGGTCCGGCTGCTGGAAAGTAGGGCGAGAGCAGCGTCGTGACGGTAGCGTCTGTTGCCACGTCGTACGTGGTGGTGTTGGCGAGCGAAGAGGCGTACAGCACCTGGTAGCTCGTCTTCGCCGACGTTGCGTACGTCGAGACCTTGCGAGAGCGAATCACATCTCCAGGCTTGTAGCTCGAGATATTGGCAGGCACTTGAGACCGAAACGGAGGATGAGGGTCAGTCGCGAGCTAGACGCGGGCCCTTCTGGAGCTACGCACCTCTGTAGAAGGGATCGACGGAGGGAGAGACAAAGCCATTAGCTTGTCGTGGGTCCAATAGTCGCGCGTTGGAGGGAATAGAGAATGTGTAGATGACGAGCGAGCATGCTGCGAGCAGCTTGGCCGCGAATGCGAGCGTCTGCATGACGATGGAGGGAAGGGGTTGGTGGGGAGGGTGAGCAAAAGGGTGGAGAGGAAGGAAAGCTGGAGAATCGTGGTCGAAGCGGAGCGAATTGGCGAATCGAGCGTGCGACTGGGCTTCTTAAAGATGCGTGGGATGCGGAGCAGCGTCGGTCTTGACAAATTCGAATCCTCCTGACACAGAAGTCTACCAGCGCTGAGAGGCTGTTGTGGAGCGGTCAAAAGTCTATACAAGGTTCGGAGCGGGCGTCGGGCAAGACAGGGACGGAACGAAACGAAACGAAACCTTAGAAGATGGGCTGGGGCGACGAAGCAGAGAAGAGAGTCGGCTGCAACGGCAAGCGAATGAAGGGGCCCGCCAGGTCAGCCGACGCTCAAGGGGGCAGTGCTCCGAAGAAAGATCTCTGTCCAGTGTCTCCTGTCTATCCAGGGGAAGGGATCGCCGTGAGGGTCTGTCATTTGGACGCATGATGGGAAAGGAGCGGAAACGTGTTGCGAATGCGCGTTGCGAGTGCATAACCCGGCCCGCTGCTGAAGTGCACCAACCTGCCAAGCCCTGCTGGATTGGCATAGAGGCCTGCATGCTACAGTAGCCGCCGCGCTGACTCGGTGGGAAGATTTCCGCGCTATCCTCAAAAGGAGCTGCAGGCACCTGCATCCTCTAAAACACACGAGCCCATTTGCTTCAATCGCCCTGCGCAGCCGCTCCTGCTGGTTGGTCATGCTAATTTGACGAACGTTCAGGTACATGAACGGTCGAATCTCCTCCTCATTCGTTACGCAAGCAGGCAGGAATGAGAAACGACTCGACATTTACGAGCTCGCTTGCGTCTTGCCGAAACGGCATCCTCCGCTGCGAGACTTTGCGCTCAGCTCCTCCCCTGCTCCCGCGCAGCGACCACGCAACGCTGATTCATATGAACACTCCGACGGCGCACGACCATCGAAGCGAGCCGTGCTCTGCAGGACTGGTTCCGGATCGAGCAGCGTGCTCCACGAGGGAGGGACGTGTCCGATCGCATCATCGGGACTCGCAGTTCAGCTCGTGCCTTCTTGCAGTGCGACGAGGATGGAAATCGTCAGACGTAGTAAGGGCGAAGGGAGCCATGATAAAGCAAGAGAAAACGCGGAAGGGGCGGGAGGCAAAACTCCGCCTTCGCTAGGAGCGGCATCAAAACTAGCCGACTTTTTGTTTTGCTTGCTCAAGGGTGCGCGTGCGCCCGCCCCTGCACGCGAGAGCAGCCATGATCCCCGATTCGCACGCGCCAGCCCAGCCTACTGCAAGACCCTTGGCCTCAAGCGCGCCATTCACCGTCGGACGCCTTTCACGCGATGGACTGATGCGAGGCCAGAAAAAGGGCATTGCTCTTGCTCTTGCTCTTGCTGCTGTCACGCTCCGCAAACAATCAGAGCGGAGCTGCAAAGCGTATGCATGAACCGATGCACGCCAGCAGGGCCCATCCGCGCTAAGCGGTCGCGTCCAAGTCGGCTCTGGACGAGGCACAGGAGCTTGCGCGCGCGCGAACAGTGCTGACCCTTTTTCATGACCACAACCCCTTTGCGAACTTCTCGTCGCGCTCGAGTCGACCGGGCCAATCGCGATTGCTGACACAGCAGCACTTTTCTGCGTCCGGCACAGCGTCACTGCATTAGCTCAAGCCACCCAGCTAGGCAAGTCCCCGTACCTACGTCGGAATTGCAGCGCTGAGTCTCCTCACTTTATTCGCCTCGAATGTCGGCACAGCGCTCGTCGTTCCTTGGCAGTCGAGAATGTGGCTCGAGGCGCGTGCGAGCGGTACAAAGATGCGTGGTCCTACAGCGAGAGAGTCAAGTGCACGGTGGGTTGGACGGGCCCGGGCCGGATGCATACCTCACCCTCGCATGCATGGGCGGAATCCTGTGAAGCTGTCTTACGGCCATGTTCACGTAGCCATGAATCGATCGAGAGGCGCGGAACTCGCATCACGGATCAAGGACGACTGCGCGATTCGTTTGCAACCCTTGCCACATGACGCTTTCGATGCTTCCGTCAGCAATGACGTGCTGCGGCGGCTCGCACCTCGAGGCCAGACACTCGTGACTGGCTCCCAGCAACGCAGGCAGGATCGCAAGGACTTCTCCTAGCGAGCGTCCGCCTTACAGGTCGATCGCGTGGCATCGACGGGGATCGGCAACATTTTCGAGAACCGCATGGCACAGTCCCTTCTCGGGCCACAAGATCAACGAGAGCATGCGCAGGGTGTGGGGAGGCATGAATCAGCCGCGAGGGGATGACATGATGATCGACGCGCTGTCATGCTATCTCATATCACCGACCCGAGCGGAGCTGTCGCAAGGGGGCTCCACGTCGAAGCTTTTTCTCATTCTCGTCTTGTTTGCGAACAGGAGCATGCGCGCGCTGATCGTGTCAGGAGCCGACGCGCGAGGACCAGCGCATCGCAGACAGGCATCCTACGAGAGGTCTGCCCTTCATTCCCCTCACAAGGCGCAGTAACTCGCAATAGGAGCGAATATGCGCGCTCTCTCGCATGCTCAGTGTGTAGGGACGCACTTGGTTGGGGCGCGAATTCGCGTATGACATTGATAGGATTCGGAAGGGAGGCTTGACAGCTTGGGCGCATTAGTATGAGGGGCTTGGATGGAGGTTCTGGAGGAGCCTCAGGGACCTTGGACGCGATTTCAGAGACGTTGAGCTCCGCACGATGTGAGATGCGGCGACCCGACCCAGCGAAGGAAGCGCCCTGCGGTCGACGTCAAATCAGCGTACCGATCGAGCTCGTCGGCATTTCGATTAGGCCGCTGCTTGTGGCTGCTGGAGCTCTTGACACTCTTCGCCTTTGTCCTGGTAGCCGTCGCAAGGTTGAGGGTCGAAAGGATGGTCGACATCTCCGACGGGCCAGTCTCCGCTCACTCTCGAGTTGCCAAACGCCACTAGCCCAAAGTTGATCCACGCGACGATGATTGCAGTGGCCTCGTAGAGCTGGGTGCGGTATTTCTTGTCAGACTGGATGGTGACCAGAGAGGAAAAAGTCTTGAAAGCGCGGCCGAGAGGAGGTAGCAGCTGGTCCACGAACCCGTCGACACCGCTCTTCTTCATTCGGTCTTGGTTCTGCACCAGCGCCTGGACAGTTGCGGTGACGTTGCCGGAGCTGCGAAGCAGAACCATTGGGGAGTCCATGGTTAGCGCCCCCGCCGACGTATCGATGTATGTACGTCGAGTAGCCGAAGGGCACTCACGCATAGCCAAGAAGCACCAAGATATCCTGGACGTCTTCGCCCTGGACTTCAACCTCCGGCGATGCGAGGTCATTCACAGCAGTATGGAGATCTGCGGTAAGGTTGGTGACAGCCGCGATGGCCAAACCAGTCTGAGAACTGGAACAATTGCAAGTGCTGGCGTCAGGGTGCGCACAAGAGAGGAGCAAGAAGTGTCGAGACTTACAGATCGCCGGCGAGGTACTTGGAGAAGGATGAGAGCAATGCACCAATGTGCTCGTTCATCGAGCCTACGGTCTCTTCCAACTTTCTCGTGGTCGGGTTCCAAGCAGCGGTGCCCTGGACGAGCACAATGCTCAGGATCACGAATGGAATAAGCAGACGCATGGTGGAGTGGGCGATGTGGGAGCGTGAGGAGAGACGGCGGCGATAGCGTCAGATTACGAATGGATGTGAGTGGGCAGGATACGATCGAGGTGGTGCGGACGGAGGGGTGGGGAAACGATCAGGCGTGCAGGAGGAAAGCGACCGCTTTTTGAGGTCGCTTGCTTTGCCTCCTTGTACGTGACGGCACGGCATACATGCTTGCTACTCTTGCCTGTGTGCTTTGCTGACTGTGCTGGCGTCGCTGGCTGCGCACTTCTCCCCGAATCTTCTCTGCACTCAGACCAGCGTTGCGTATTACTTACCGGTGCGAATTGTCTACTCGAACACAGTAGCGTCGCAGCGAGCACAGTGCAACGCTGACTCAGACTCTCGCCCAACGCTAAGCTCTGCAAGGCAACGGCGTGAAGCTGATGCATCGCGCAGTCTTCTACTTGATGTTCCTGTCGCGACTTGGCGCAGCCAGCCGTCGCATAGCGGTCCGTCATGGCATTTCGGCGGGGAAAGATCTTCAACTCGCTCCGCGGTCGAAAGACCACTCAGCTTCGGAGGTGCACGAGTCGCGCCTCGGCTGCGGGGGACTCGAACCTGTCGCCCTGCTGCCTGCGACTCGCTGCTAGCGCTCGCTGGTCTGCCTGAGTTCCGTGCACTCTTTTGGACTCCACCGAGGCTGCTGCAGGGATAGCTGACCTGTGAGGCAGGCCAGCAAAATCGCCTTCGCCTTCGCACTCGCAAGCAGAAGCACAGTCGCTTCACAGTCTGCTGTGTCCGGAGTACATTGAGCTCACGATGAGAAGAGTACACGTGGAGCTCAGCACGGCAAAGCATTTCGCGTTTCGATAATGAAAGGACATGTAGCATGTATTGGTCAAGGTTATCTTCTCGGAAGGTCACCGCGCTCAGAAATCGGCACCTCTGCAAAGGTTTGGCATTTTGCCAAGCACTGCTGCGTCTGGACCGGCATGCTGCAGCGCGCCGTCGACGAGTAGGCCACGACTTCATTCACATGCGGTCAGCACGAATCTCGGGAGTCAGACCACGCTTCTTCAAAGGAGCCAGCGCAACCTTCTTGCAGTGCTGCTTGTCCTCGTTGTAGCTGTCGCAGGGAGCAGGGCCAAAGCTCGGGAGCCAGTCGGCGCTGATGCGAGCCAAGCCGAAGCTGACAAGACCAAAGTTGATCCAAGCCACTGTTCCGGAAGAAGTCTTGTCCAAGGCCTTGGCATACTTCTTGTCGGCCTGAATAGCCACGAGAGTCGAGAAGCCGTTGAAGGCGCGTCCGAGTGGGGGCAAGAACTGCTTGATGAAGAAGTCGTTCCCACTCGATTTCAAGAGTTCCTTGGCTCCGATGAGAGCATTCACGACTTTGCTGACTTCGGTCTGACTGCAATCGTGCAGCGGAGCAGCGGATCAGCATCTTCACCAGCACTAGGGGCGATCATCTGCTGGCCAAGCACCACTGCGTACACTCACCCAACCTGGAGACCGGCGAGGATGTCCTTGACGTCCTCTCCTTGAATTTTGATCTCAAAGACGGACAAGTCGTTCGAGGCAGAGTGAAGGTCGGTGGTCAAGTTGCCCAGAGCTTCCACAGCGGTGCCAGTTTGACCACTGCATGCGTGGCGCAGATGAGAAAGTCAGCAGTCAAGCAACTCGAGAGCTGTCCTCTACTCTACGGCCATGCTCGTTGTTCTTCAAGCTGGCGTCACGCCTACTCACAGGTCACCGCCGAGGTATGCAACAAACGACGAGTGCAAAGTCTTAATGTGACCATTCATGGACTCGACGTGGTCCTCGAGCTGCCGGGTCGCTTTGTTCCAGGCGTGCACCTGCGATGCCGCACTCAGCATCAGAGTGACCAGAGCCACGAGGGGCAAAAGAGAGAAGATGCGAAGCTGCATGTTGAGAAGATGTTAGGAGGTACGGGTGATGAGGTGGTTCGACGAGGAGGAAAAGGCAGGATTGAGGGGGGGGGTGTAGGGTGGAAGAGGCGGACCGAGGCAGTTGTTCAACGCCTTTATACCACAAGGATCCAAAAAAATCCGAGACTAGGACGAGCGCCACGTCAGCTCCAAGACATGCCAAGCTGCATGTCGCGGGGCTTGTCTTCACCAGCGGAGTCGACGGACGAGGCATCACAAGTGGCTCCCGAGCGTCCTCACAGTACCAAACTTGTATGCGCAGCAGAAAGTAGCAAGCATGTACGCATTTCGGGTCGCTTTGCATAGTTCTTCAGCAGACCGGGAGCCCCGAACATTCCTTTAGTGCTGCCGCGTTGCAGGTTTGCAGCTTGGCAAGCCACTTCGAGGCGTCTTTGCGTGTTTGCGAAGCACGTATTATTTTCATTTGCTGACGGGCACGCCGGCCCGTTTTGGGGACGAACTCGATTGAGGGGGCACCTTGTCCTCGACATTGCGCCGCGTAAATCAGGCATACGCTAATTAATTTGTGACAGGCACAATCCCGCAGCCGCGGTCTAGCGAAATCTCGCTTCGGACCGCGCACATCCGGTTCCTCACATTGGAGTCGCACAGCAGCATGAGCGGCATTGGAGATCGAGGCAGTAGTCCCTTCTCGTCGTATGCTCATTACGGAAGCCGGCGCCCGCACGCAGGTCATGAACGCTGGCTGACTGCGTCCGGCTACGAGCGTGCGCAGCTAGCCGTGATTGCCGATCAGCGTTCTCCCTAAAGAACACGACTTGTCCAGGACGGGTGCTTTCTCCTGACACGCTCGAGAAGGCAATATGTTGCATAATTGCAGCCATGTCGAGGCCTTCGCTTCGCCCAATGTGAAGCGTAAAAGTTGGCTGCAAGTATGAGATCACGGTGATGATGGATGTATTCGCGCGAGAGTAGGCGCATGTAAAGTAGCGTTTACATGCGCGTCAGGCGTGCGCGTGTGGGGCGCGCACGCAACACGAACATCAGCAACAGTTTGACTTTAGCCAGTACGTCTTTGGCCCTCCAGATCTCATCACTGAGCACTTTGGCAGACCCAATCTGGGTGAAGGCAGCTACATGCGGTTTCCTGCAGAGAACACCGCTGCAGTCGACCCACCAACTACTGGCAATCATCAAAGCAACAATCTCAAGGAGGATCCTGACCACCCAAGCAGCGGGGGTCATCTGGCTGAGGCTATCAAGCAGCTAAAAGTGTAGCGCTCCTCTACTTTGAAGCACCCTTGACTTGATTTCAGCGCTCTGTTGCTGGGCGCGCTCGTGGTCTCCTGGCTTTTCCCAGAAGTTGCTCCCACTTATTAGAAGGTGAGCCTTCATTGCTTGTCAAGCCACTGGGTGAAAGCGCTTGGCACAGGTTAGGGTTCAATGGAATAGAATATTCACACACCTACTCCCTACCAACAACAATCCAACTTCTTGCGGGGCGCCAAACTCTTCCCAAATTGAATTCACTGGTATAAACGCGATCTTACTGCACTGGGTCTCGTCATGGGAAAACAGCAGTAGCTTGCATTAGTCCCATGTGGCCATCTGGTAGTCTGTGGGCTCCCTTGCAACCTACCATCATAGGATAAGCCCAGGTAGCTGGTCTTGTGCTCCCCCAGTGGGAAATCTTGCGGAGTGGAAAGCTGTAGGCCAGTGAGGCTGGACTGCGCATGCAGGTCCTGGGTCTTGTTAGTTGGAGTCAGAAAACCCATGTCAGTAAAGGCACAGCACTTGAGCTGCAACCCACACTGCACTGACCTGGTCTGCTTTTGACCATTCCCATTGTTGGTCTGAAGCGCTGTTGTACCCTATAGCGTTGCCAACTTTGGCCTCACCGCCCCAGCATGCGCTTTGTGCAGACCTCTAAGCCTATCAAGCTGTAACTTGCCTGCTTCTTGACTTGCAGCAAAGACAGGGGCCAGCTGCCACTTGGCTTTTGAGTCTTTGGTCAGGGCGCAAGTCTGAATGACCATTTCAAGATTTCTTTACAGGTGACTAGTCTTCGCTTGGCTGTTCTACAAGGAGTGCAATGACTTGATGTGAGACAAAAGAGGGCATCTGTCAGATGTTTTGCAAAGAAAAGTAATGGAAGAGTCACAAGTAAGTATGTGCACAGCCGTGTATGCGCCTGAACATTGGCTTGCGCCCAAAGTTGTGGTTGTGATTCATTTGTGACAAGCTCAAGCTTTGGAACTAACCCTCTCCCTCGTGCCGTTTACCTCCACACCACTGTCAGGAGCAAGCCCAGCTGACACAAGCAGACATCATCTGCCGAGGTTGGAAAGACCCATGAGCGTCGGACACTCGCCTTAAGCAGCGCTCAAAACTTAGCGCCTCGCGCGCTCCTCTTACAATCGTAAGGTTGTCAGCACCTTCTCCTCAAGGTTCAATATGACCTCACCATCATCCTCCTTGGCCTTCAGCTTTTTGGCTTCAATGTGGTAGCGCCGCGTGTCCCTATTGTGGGCCCTCTTCAAGGAGGTCACCACAAGGTTGCAAGCCTTCCTCTCTCCATTCAATGCAGCTGTCAAGAGCTTCACCTTCTGCTCAAGGTCCAGGATAACCTTCTTGTTAGCATTGTCCTCCTCAGACTTCAGCTCTTTCACTGCCAATCAACTGCATTCTGTCTCAAACTTTCCAACCTCAGCACTTTCCTCAAAAGAAGCGCTGGTGGGCTTGTACTCCTGTGTGCTTCCTTCTGCAGAAGGCAGACTTGAGTTGTTGTTGTCTGCAGTCTTGAGGTGGCTGTTGTTGCTTGATCTGACAACCTGAGAGGATGCAAAGTCATCCACTTTTCTCCTGGGGGTTGAATAGTTTGGGTGCAAATGCTGGTTGGAGAACAACTTATTGAGTGCACGGTCCCCTTCTTTGCATGAGACACCTGAATGGTCAGAGCAGCGCATGGCCCTGCTCTCTATGCATGTATATAAACCTCTTCCAGTTCTTTCAGGCAAGCTTCTACTTGTTATGAACTTGATCTCTTCTCACAGAAGTGATGAGAAGTGAAAATGCTGCATGCGCGCGCCTCAACGGCCATCACCAGTTGCGGCTACTTGTCAAAGTGAGGCGGTGCGCTTGTCGTTGGGTCTAAACCAAGCTCACGACTGGTGTGAAGGACAAGTCAAAGAAGTAGCACATTTTCAATGTCTCGGCCCAAGCAGCTATGGCGAGCGCGTGACTGAATGAAATGAGCTTGCAGTCGCCTCTCCCCGCCAACTCGGCTCTTTTTACTTCTTCGCCCTATTTCGCCCCTCACTGTCTGAGTAGCAGCGAAGACCTACGACGTCCATAAGGTACATGTCACACTCCCCGCTCAGCAGCATCGGCCATGGCTTTGAGCCACTCCCGACTCGCCGCATGGTCATCCGGAACCCTTGACTGTACCCATCCAGCTTCCCCTTGCAAAGTCTCCATTCGCACCGGCTCCCGTTTGGCCCGCTCACTCCGACTGGCAACGTGCTTCCAGAACAAGCAGCTCTCACCTCGAGTAGGCAAGAGATCGCTGCATCAACAGCATTGGCGCGACTACCGGCAACGATCACCGAGCGCTGCTGGAAGGTCACAATGAGCGTGTGCTCAGCAGCACGCTGCAGTGAGAAAGCTGCCTCAACGGCTGACGCATCCTGCAGCAACAACGGCTGCCAACATCACCGCTCACGTCTCACTTCGTTGGTGCTCGAAAACACAACACGACCGCAATGGAGATGCACAGTGACATCGTCCAAGCTCACTCCTGCTTAGCATTTAGCTTCCAAGCGGCAAGGCTCTTGACTCTCGCTCAGCATCTTCACCATCATCAAGTCTCTTCACATTCATCCAGCCGCTGATTCAACGTCCGTCCGCGACTTCCCCTCGCTCAGCTTCCCACATCCCTTCGAAACGTCCCGCATCTACCACCTGATCTTCACTGTCATGCCGCTGAACAAGGGTACCACCGACCGTCCCATCCAGCCCGCAAATCAGCACCCGAAGCTTTCGACCCCCATGAAAAAAGTGGAGGACTTCGCATCATCTCAGGCGGTCAGCAACATCAGCCACCTTGAGACTGCAGAGGACAACGACTCAAGTCTGCCTTCTGCAGAAGAAAGCACGCAGGAGTACAAGCTCACCGGCGCGTCTCTCAAGGAAAGCGCTGAGGTCGGCATTTTGGAGACGGAATACAGCGAGTTGGCCCTGAAAGAGCTGAAGTTTGAGGAGGAAAGTGCAGACAAGAAGCTCATCATGAGCCTCGAGCAGAAGGTGAAACTCCTCACTGCTGCACTGAGTGGAGAGAGGAAGGCGCGCGACCTCGAGGTGACCTCCTTGAAGAGGGCTCACGACAGGGACACGCAGCAATACCACATTGAAGCCGAAGCTGAGAAAGCCGAAGCAGTGGCACTTGCAGTCAAGACCGCTGTAGCCCAGCGCAGGGTCGAAGAGCAAGAGAGGAAGCAGGCAGCTTTGGACAGGCAGAAAGACTACTACGAGAAGGAGCTGGCCAAGTTCTCTGGCAAGACCAAATCCAGCAGCCGCGCCTCTTCCAGCCGTGTGGCCTAAGCAAGCCCATTTGTGCCTCATCAATGCGGTCTAACACAACAACAGCCCGGCTTCTGATCTGTAGGCAGCACCCAAGAAGTCGTCGTCAGGAGCAGGAACCCTTCATCGAACTCTTTCACCTTTGTTCTGGGTTAGGGTTAGTTAGGGTTTAGGGTTAGGGTTAGGGTTAGGGTTAGGGTTAGGGTTAGGGTTAGGGTTAGGGTTAGGG
>CCYA01000206.1:86615-104020 GCA_900000165.1 Ceraceosorus bombacis
TCCATCTCTTCTCCCCTCCTCCGCTCTCTCGCCCTCGACTTTCGCACGCGCGTCCCGTTCGCATTTGCTCGCGGAGACGAAGCGCTGGTTCGTTCGCACGCGCGACTGGATTTGGGTCTAGACATTCCCACTGCCGAAGATCTTCCCGTGCTGGTCATCTTTCCAGCGCGCAAAGAAGGTCAGGATTTCGAAAAGGGCAAATTCGAAACGTACGAGGGCAAATTGGCATATGCGCCCCTGAAAAAGTGGCTCGATCACGTCGCTCCAAAGTTGGGTGCCATGGATGAAAGAGAGGCCAAGCGCGTGGCTAAACTCAAGGAGAAGCAAAAGGCTTCCGACAATAAGAAGAAGAGCGCAAAATCGGAAAAAGCTCAAAAGGCGGAGGAGGAGCGACAGAGGAGAGCTGCTGTGAAGAAGCAAGCTGCCAAGGAGCAGAAAGAGAGAGAAAAGGAGAGGGAAGAAGCTGTCAAGGCTTCCGGCGGCAGCAGCAGTGCGGACGAGCAGCTTCCAGAGGGAGCAACGTACGAGTGGAAAGCGGTGAATTCGGATCCGAAGAGCAAAAGGAAGGGCAAGAAGCTTCCAGTGCCTGTGAATGTGAGGGACGATGAGGGCAACATTGTGGATACGGTCGAGACGGATGAGGATGCTCAGCGCCTATTGGGACGTGCGGGCGAAGGCAGCGGAATGTTGGACAAGGACAGAGCAAGGCAAATGATCCTCGATATGCAGCGCCAAGCGGAGGAGACGGAAAGGCGCAAAGCTGCTCCGGAAAAGCAACCTGCGGATGGTTGGAAGTTGCACAAGTCGTCGTCAGATGACTTTCCACCAGTCGAGGAGCAAAAGGACAACATCTTTGACTCGGCTGCAAAGCTCGTCAAACAGGCTGCCGAGGCTGGAAGCGAAGCTGCTGCTGATATTTTAGATGCTGGAGCCGAATTCGTGGAAGCGGCAGCTTCCAGCGGCTCCAAAGTGGTAGAGTCGTTGGCCGAAAAGTTGGGCAGTGCGGGCAAATTGGAGGGCGATGAGACGAGCGGACCGTTTGCGCGCAAGCGCAAAGCTCTGTTGAAATCCTTTGAGAGGTGGATGACTTCGGAGCACAATGATTGGGCAGAGACGTATGGCGACGAGTTTGCAAAGGCGCAGAGGGAAGCTGAACAGCTTGCCCGCGAAGATCCTCAAGAGGCCGAAAGAATGGCTTGGCAAAACGAAGCTTGGCTCTTGGAGGAATTGTCGGCGGATAGGGACAAGATGAAAGACGTCATGAGCCACGATCAGTTGGCAGAGGTGGACAAGATGATCGATCTGGTCAAGAGCAGGCTGGAAAATAGGAGAGCGGTAGCTGGAACGCATGATCCACCAGCTTCGAAGAAGGACATACCGTCAGCGGACAGTGAGGCCGCAAAGCATCAAGGCTCACAGCATCATGATGAGCTGTAGGAGGCTGCTCGCTGGTCAGATTGTGCATTCCTTCAGAGGTTCGGTCATCCATACGTAACCCTCGGGGAAAGAACCGAACCGCAATCTATCAATTGATCAACCGATTCTTACCGGCTATGATGGTCTTGGTCGCATCGATGAAAGTGTGTGTGCGACCTACGATACGAGCATGGGCAACATCGCGCGGGTGTCTTACTCATTGCATTCGGAACGCTAGTGTACGGTGCCAAGAATCACGCGAAGGGCAGCGGGGAAAGGTGTCTGCGAGCAAACGCAATGACAAAATTTCCCAACAGCGCTCATTCGTCGTCGAGCTGCATGACCGAGCGCACAAAGACGAAAAAGGCAAAATTCATCAGCTTCACGTCGTACGAAATAGATTTCCCTGTGCATCTCACCTCGACTGAAAAGCTGGTGATCTGGGGCAAGTAAGCGCAAGCGGCCAAATCGACGTAGTACAAATCGTCATAAATCTCCTTTCCGTCGAAACCGCCGTGAATAAAGAGCCGAGAATCTCTCAGCCACGCTTGGTGATAGCCTCGACCCGGCGGTTTCCTGCCGCAAACACGACGTGGCTCCCACTGCAGATTGACTGCAGAAATTTCGCGACGAGCGATGGTGTCAAAAGAGCGCTCCATGACGCCTGACTTTTGCACGTAGCACAGCACACAATCGCTGTAGCTTTCGCACTCACCTAGATTCAAGGTGAGGATTTCTGGTGTATAGTTGTGGCTGTTGTGCCCACCGATGACGAACAAGTATGAGCCTACCTGCGTGGCAGTGTGTCCTAGCCGATTGTGTATCTCGTCCGTCTTGACTTGATACCACACTTTCGTGTCTGCGATGCGCAAAAGGGACAACATCAGCCTCAACCAGCCCCAATGAGCACATGCAGGCACTCACCAAGACGCAGAATGTGGATATCGTTGAAGCTCATGTGCCCATCGCTACCGCCAATGACGATGAGCTTGCCGTCAATGAGGTTGCTGGTGTGGTAACCTCGTCCTATCGGAATCTTGCCCTGACATTCGACCTTTTTCCACTCCAGCCTGTCCATGTTGCCAATGTCGAGCGCAAACACATCGTTGAGCGCACCAACACCATTGCCACCGCCAAAGATGAGCAACTGACCATTCCAGTAGTTGCTCGTATGCGCACGGCGTGGAGACGGTGCCGTGCCAGAGACTACCGGCTTGGACCACCTCAACGACACGGTGTCGAAGACATACAGATCATTGTAGTAGTGTGGTCCATCGCCACCCGCAAAGACGAAGAGTCTTCGATCGACCATAGTCGCGCTATGAGCGCGTCTGGGGGGCGGAAGGTCCCCAGTGACTTTCGGCTTGGACCAGCACATGGTTTCTGTCAAGACGAACACGGGCGTGAGCTAGGCCGGAAAGCAATGGACAAGCGCCGCTGATCAATCTCACCAGTGTCGAAGCACCAAAGGTCCCGAAAGCAACCTTTCGAGTCGCATCCACCAAACAGCCACAGTACTTCATCAGCTAGACTGGCTGTGTGAGCTCTGAAACTTCTTCGGGGCACGGATCCATGCACGGGCGCTTTGGACCAGTACATGGCTGGCGGCGGGGCCGCAGTGAGACCGGGTGCGCTGGGCAAGGCTGGTAAAGCTCTCGAAGACGACTGGGATTTGCTAGCAGAGTTGACGACTGCACGATCTCCGCTCGTTGTTGCAGCTTCAGCAATCCGCGTGCTCCCTCCTTGACGCGAAGTCGAGCCTGCTGTAGTGGTTCTCAGAGTACTGGTAGCGGACCTGGTGGCTCCGCTGCGCGAGGCGTTACTTTGCGCAGCATCAGTCGAGCTCTCGGCCCCTCCACTCCTGTGTTCGCGTCGGATCGAGCCACCAGCGGCGCGAGCAGACCGGGAGGCAACCGTCAAGTCTGTGGTGCCGGCGGGTGCTGATGCCGGTGGTGCGCCTGCGCTACCGCCCACAAATGCAGAGTTGGCGACCTGCGCTCCTGGGCCGATAGTGGCAGGCGTGCTGGTAGCCGATACAGGAATTGCTCCTGCTGATCGAGCTTCGGATGTTGTCGCGGTGTACGCGCCTGGTAGCGTGGTGTTCTTCGAGTGCGAGGCTGCAAAGGAGGCCTCGTGCTGGCTGCTTGGGCCACCTGGTCCTGCTGCGGGAGTATCCATCACTGTTGATGCGTCGTGGGCCTTGGAGTTGGTAGGCGCTGTTGAGCGGGAAGGACCATCGCCCGAGCTGGCTTGATGAGCGGGGGTCGATGTGCTGGGTGTTCCACTTTCTTCAATTATCGAGCCGACGACTGGTAGCGGCCGTATACGAGCAGAGGAAGAGAAGGCTTCCCTATATGAGTCGTGCGTCGCTTCAGCCCCGTCTATAGAGCCTTCAATCTCGCCTTCATGAGCGCTCGCCATTTCTTCCTCTTCCTCCTCTTCCTCCTCTTCCCCACGAGCCATGCCGTCGAGCTCGTCTTCGGCCTGCTCATCCAGCCCAGCTGATGGTTCTGAACGCGAACTGGTCGCTAACCTGGTGTCGTTGGACCTGGCAATGGCTTGAAGATTCGAAGGCTTCGACACGCGCGTGCGCACGGCGGTGCTTGATGCGGATCCAAGACCACTCGAACTGCTGGATGCGGTCAGCGTACCTCCGAACGAGTCTTTGTGGCTCAGGCGAGTAGACCGCGGTGCTGATGGCGATCCAGCGTGACCCAAGGGACCCTTGCTGCTGCCTCTCGCAGATCCTAGAGGAGGCAGCTCGGAGATGGCACCCGAAGGACTGAAGGCTCCCAGCGCGACTCTTGATCCGCCAGAGGAGTCTGTCGACTCATTGCCCAGCAGCTGCCCGTACTGATCTGTCCTGCCAGCAGTAGATGACGACGACGAAGCAGAAGGAGGTGTCATGCCGATGACTTGCACACCTCCCAAATGACCTTGAGAAGCGCTGCCGCTGCCGCTGCCAGACGTAGAGCTTTGACTCGGTCCAGTGCTGGGAGCTGGACTGGTCATACTGTTGACAGCAGCAGCAGGCTGAGGCACCGATAGAGCAGGTAGAGGCGGTCTGTTGGCAGCTATCACAGAGCTGGATCTCGCTCCAAAGTCGGGCGAATAAGAAGAGGATACAGATGTGCTGGTGGATGGGCGAGAGTGAGGGCCGAGGTTAGTAAAGGAAGAGGTTCGATGAGGAACGGCCGTGGGCAGGATGGGCGATGCTGCTTGCATCGACCCTGGCAAAGCAGCGTTGGCTGCAGACGATGGAGATGAGATCTGAGATCGGGCAGTCGTGGACAATGTGGGAGCCTGAAGCACGCTCTTCCCTCGCTCGCTATCGCCAGGCGTGATCGGATCGGCGCTAGCGGCATCCATTCCTACTGCTGCAACCTGGCCTCTACGTGGCCTGCGCGGACTCCACTGCTCCTCAGCGCGACGCAAATACCCGCTGAATGACGAATATCGAGCCCCTTGAGAACGGGATAGCTGAAGCTTGAGTCTGGTCGAGATTTGTATGTGTGGGAGTGATCATCAAGAAGGTGTGACGAATATCAAATCACAGCCAAGCGTTGCATCACGAAGTCAAGCTCTGAAATTATCCAGTCACGAGCGTTCAAGCTGCGCGCGCGTCTCAATCAAGAATCAAATCACAATCCTCATCCAAGCCTATACGGTACCGGTACCGGTACATCGTACGGTGGTCGTTGCGGGGGCGCAAGCGCGCACAGGCGCACCAATTCGTCAATTAGCGCGCGTCGGTTCAGCTAGCGGATCGAGCAGCAATTTTGCAATCTTTCATTGCATAGCGTTCAATCACGAATGTTGAAATGTTGATTAAGACAAAAGCATCGTTTTGTTTTGACTCGAGCTCTATTTTTGACTTGAAGTAAAGCATGGCATCAATAATCAAATTCAGTCTTGAATGGTGGATATGAATGGCTGGTCGCACGATGGGCCGCGCGGCGTGGTACTAGGTTCGTGCATTTTGATTTTGAGTGTGCGCTCTCTATATAGTCTCTGATGTACGGTGGATATCGGATCGATGCTGAGGTGTTTGATTGTATCCGTGACAATAATAACCCAATTCGTTGTACGCCACCGTCATCAATGGGGGGTGCAAATCTTGAGATGGATGGCCGGACTGTGCCCAATTACAAGGTGCCAACGAGAGATCGACGAGCCTCGCGCATCATCATGCTTGAGGGGCGATGGACAAGCTTCTAGTGTAGACCATCTTGGCAATGTGAGCTTCCCTTTTGGCGTGTTCTTCTGCTGCAGCAATCTCTTGAGCGAAGCTGGACCGCTTGCGGATGTTGGATCCGAACCAAAACAGGATGGGAGGCACAAAAGCCAAGAGGACAGCGATGAAACCCAAAAGAGAGGATGCCCATTGGTAGCCCAGGTTGTGGTACATGGGCTCAGCCACCAGAGTAACGCTTCCGGAAAGGATCTCTCTCAAAAGGCTCTGCGCTCCGACGGCCGAGGCTGCAAAGGGACCGTACGCATCGATGGTGTAATCCGAGACCGCGATGAAGATGATGTGACTGGATACGCCAAATAGACCCGCTGCTAGCGTCGGCACAATCCAATGAATCGACGGTATGCTGGTCCATGCAAACCAGAACAGCGACCCGGCAAAGAGCACACCTCCTGGAAGACTCCAAGCTAGACGCGCTTCGGGCAGCAAGACTCCATTGTTGCGGGAGCGCGAACGACGCTCGTACGCCATCTGTGTTGGGTATCCAAAGTAGGCTATTAGGAATCCAATCAGAACTCCCAGGAACGGCAAGCCTTGGGCGCCAATGCTGAAATTGTACTGGCCGTAGATGAGTGCGAATGCCTCGAGAAAGAGGTATACGATGGCGTAGCTGCAAAGGACAGCGAATGCATCGCCGTCAGCTTATGTGCGCCAATACCTCTCGGCTTCTGTGCACTCACTTGAATCCATCAAATAGGGCGAACCAGAATACGATGGGCTCGGTGAACAGCATGAACAAGGGTCTGGTGACGGTCTCCCTAATGAGAACAGCGGCCGTGTGTGCTTTCCTGTCCTCTTCATGCTTGGCAAACCATCGGTCGTCACCCGTCTCTGACCGTTTGCGCTTGGCGCGCTTGGCGAGGATGATTCCCGCTCTCGTCTCTGGGACGCCGAAAAAGTATAGGACGATCAGGAGAGCCTGTACCAGACCCAGCAGGCCAAAGATCCATCTCCATCCAGCAGCCTCGAACAAGTAGCCGCCAATCACTGGCCCAATGACTGCCCCTGCTTCGGCAGATATGGCAAACGTGTTGACAGCCCAGCCTTGATTGTCTGCCTCGAACAAGTCGTTGATCACACCAACCGAGGTGAATGCCACGCTTGCCACGAAGCCGGACAAGAGTCGGAATGCGACCACAGTGGCAAAGTTGGGCGCCAAGGCACACGGGATCTGAAAGATGGCCAGGAGAAGAGAAAATCCAAAGACTGTCGGCCGACGTCCATAGTCTTCCGAGACGGGTGTGGTCACCACAGCGCCGACAGCGAAGCCGTACAGAAAGACCGCTTGCGTGACGCGAGCCTTGGTGACCGAAACGTTGAGATCGCCAGCCATCCCTTCGATTCCAGGAGCGACCATTGAGGAGGCTATGCGGCGGACGAGTAGGTGAGTCGGCTTCAGCTCACACACTCAGCACATCGCTCAACTTGCGCGATCGCAGTACTCACCGACGTTTGCCCATGTCTCCAGCGCAAATGCAATGCCTAGGATAGACCATTTCCGCCATATACCAAGGTTCCTCGGATCTTCCTTGTCGAGATACTAAAGGTCAAGAATGTCCGACAGGCAATCAGCAGCTTACATGCAGCATTGGACATTACATCGCTCGTCTAAGTCGAGCGTGCCCGCTCATTGAAGTGAGACTCACCTCGAAGCTGACGAGGTGCGGGTTGCGCTTCTTGCGGGCTGGAAGTCCGACATCTGATGATTCTGTCTTGACATCGTTGGCACCATCTTCGAGCTGGCTGCCCACAGCGTCCTCCACCGCATCAGGAGACCTTCTGATCGTTCCATCGTTTCCATCTGCAAACGTAACGCCAGGTGGCGCGTCATCGTGAGACTGATCGAGCTGCTCTTTCTTCATATTGGAAGATTGCAAGTGATACAGCGAGTTGACCGTCGTGGATCCGCCATTTGGCGAGGCATCGCGACTGGGCGACGCTGCAGTGCGTGTGGGGCTCACGGAGCTGTCTGGAACATGGCGAGAGATAGAGACCGCCCCTTGCCGCCCTCGTCGAGAGGAACTTGAGGAGCTTCGGGATAAGGACATCGTCGCGGGAGTGCAAGCAGCTCGATAGATGTCTGCATACAGCAGTATGTCTGCTTGGAAGGGTGCCGATCTTGTGAGGCGTGCTGCGCTTTAAAGATGCGAAAGGCTCAGAGGTCGACGCGATGTTTCCAAAATGTTTTCGAGATCAGCAAAGGAAGTTGAGGCTTGCGAGAATCGAGGAGTGGATGAATATTGTTGAAGCTATTTCAGTCTGGCCAGCCCATCACGATACCGTAGCCCAAAATTTGAGGGGCGAGCGAAGGTTGTTGAGGTCGAAATAGGGGGTCGAGAGATCGTGAATTCATCGAGCGTACCTTAAGGAGGGGTACCCGCGCCCTTTATGATAAATACCGACCCGACCATCAGCACGTCGCTGAAACCGCAAGGGTTTATAAGGAGCGAGCGCGTTTCGCCGCTCGCAGCTGCATGACCGATACGCTAAGCACGAGATCCACCGCTCGTTGCGTGCTCTCCACCTCTTGCTGCACTGCAGCTGCAGATGCCGCTGTGAACGTGTCGATTCGCAATTGCGCATAAATTCCGTCGGCTCCACATGCATTAATGGTCCATGACGGCAACCTTCTAGCCTGCTGTCCCACTGACGAGAGTGAGACATTCCCGCTGATGCCAATGGACAGTAGCGTCACAGTGCGAGTCGAACGCGTTGCCAGATTTGGCATCTTCTCAACTTTATTCGGCGGTTGCAAGGGCACGGGGTTCGGATGGAAAGCCTTCAACAAGATGAGCTGAAGTTCAGGCGCGCGCTCGACACCAGCTTACCGCCGCAAACCCCCTCGTGAAGCAGCTGAGATTCCCACACCACAGTCGAGCGTGCGCTGGAAGTCCATTCGGCGGATGGGCATTCCCTCATCGACATGATCGCGTGATCAAGATTCGCTGCGAGGTTAGCGAGCGGCAACTCACTCCGACTGCCGGCCAAAGTAACGGCGGCAGCGCTACGACCTGTTCCCCCGAGGTCCATCTCGTGTGTCACCCGGCAAAGGCAAGAGAATTGACGAGTGGCAGATGAAAAGCTAGAAGTCAAGCCAGACTTCTGTCGGTGTTGTGAAAGTGTCGGCCATTGTGAGGTAGCCTCTCGCAAGGCGAGCCGCGTTGCCGATGCTAGATCAGCAGGTGGTGCCGAAAGATGAGCATCGCACGTCATTGCATATATTGAGACCTGCTCTCATTGGTGATGCGACTTGCGAGGCAAGTGTTTGAGCGCTCAAAGATGATTTTATACAGGCGCTCTTCCGAATTGCCCCTTCGGCTCAGCAGGACGCACGCAGTCGGACCAAGAGCGCGAGAAGCGAGTGGTAGTGATACCGTCGGCACCTCTACCACGTATCTACACGCTATTCTATGAAGAGCCGTCGGCATGTATGAGCTAGTCGATTTCAGCACAGGCTTTCAGACCTGTAGCACCTGAGGACTTACGACTGCGACGAGGAGAATGGAATTCTGAGCGTTACGTAGGCCGACAACAACTAAAACATTACTTGGATCGGCCGCCGCAAGGACACAGCTCGAAGCGTGATCACTCTACCATGTGCTTGCACGACGCTACACGACCAGCAGAACGGGCACTTCCACCTACAACCTGCGCCAGTATATCGAGCCACTGCAACTCGCATGCCTCCATGCTCTGATAGCTTGGCCACGCAACACTCTGTCGCCGTTGAGGAAGACATCCGATAGTTGCGATGTGTATAGCGTACATCGAAGAGCTTTCGTGAGAGTCGAAGCACACAGCCGGTCGGAACCGCTCGAGTCGAGGCCGGTGGTCAGGAGCATTTGAGAGCGCCGCTTCTTTTGCGATCAGACGACGGCCCGGCGGAGAGCTGAGGTGTATGCACTTGAGGTCGACTGAACTCCTCGAACTTACAGAACCGCGCCGTTCCTGCTGAGACGCATCAAAAGTCGGAGAGCAGACTGGCAAGATGCTCGGCAATTTCGATCATCTCCTTGGTGCCGTGCGGTAACAAGGATAGAGATTGGAGCTGCTGTTCTCGAAGGGATTGCGCGTGCGAGTGCACATGACTTGGCGCACTCTTCGGCATGGGCGGCAAAGGAGGAGACGATTGAGATGCTGAAAGAGACGCAGGATGGGCGCTCGCCGGTGGTGAAGACATCATCACGGAGGCGCTGCCTAGGTCTCCTGCCATACCATGCATAGCGTTGTGGACCAGGACCGGATTCACATGCTGCTGTTGCGCGTTTGCGAAGCTTGCGCCTTGAGGTGTTGCAGAGACCGCGGCAGCGCGGAATGGATTGTGATCGATCCATGTCCGACTTGGCCAAAGCGGTGCAGGTATGAAGCCAGGAATGCGATGTTCAGCAGACCGCTGGTCGTACGCATCGACGGTGCGCTCAAGAGCAAATGCGAAGTACAATTGTGTACGAGAGAGAGTCGCGAGCCCGGCTCGACTGAACATCGAGGGGAGGCCGAAGTTCTTGGAAGGCGCTCTCTTCCAGTCCTGTACGTCGAGCTCGCTCCCACGCAACCTAGCTATGACGCTCTTGAGTAGGGCGATGTCTACTTGGCCAAGCGGATGTGCCCACTCGGTGTTCGAATGGGCGATTGACGACACGTCGGGCTTGCATTTGGCGAATTGATGACCTTGTTTGGCACGTGCTGCGTAACGGAAGGCGTCAGCTTCCAACACGACCAAAGCGGCAGAGGAAAGCAGCGGCAGAAACTCGGTTGGAGATGGCACACACAAGGCCATCGCACTTTCCTGGAAGGTCGAGGTGCTGACGCGGGCGAGAACATCTCGGCAAGCTAGCAACACACGTCGAGCCTCGTTGGCCATGTGTACGTGGACAGGAAGAGGAGAAATCTGTCGACTATGATCAGCGTGTAAAGGCGAAGCGTTTTCTCGATTGAAGTGATCGTGCACGTGTAGGGAGCCGTGTTGAGGTGCTGCAAGCCCAGCGTTCGAGCCGATGTGGCCTCTCTCCAATAGTGCGGCAGAGTCTGTTCCTAGCGGCCAGGGCCAGGCGCGGCTTTCGATTGCATATCGCAATAGCAGAACCTGAGCGCGCAGATTGGTCGCTTCCAACAGTGCTAACTCAACTAATGATTCCAAAGTACGCAGCTTGGGCCGACATGGTTGCCTCAACCCTCGAAGCTGGCTGTTCCACACGCCAATCCAATCCTCAAGTTCTTTGACACAGGCATCGAACATGGCGCTGTCGGATATGGATGAGGTGGTCCCGACGTTTGCCAGAAGCAAGTGCATCGTGCGCACGCATACGACGACGGAATCCCACATGGCGCATCGTCGCAGAAAGAGAGAGCACCTTTGAAGCGCTAGGCTTCGCTCCGCGTCCGGCATCTGGCGTCGATCTGCCCCGATCCTTTCCTGCTTTGCACCTTGCGTCGAAGGCTGGACTGTCTGTTGCGCAGAGGAAGCGGCCACCATCTTGTCGAGACATGAAGCGACGATCTCTGCCGATCCAGAGATTGGAGGCGGTGGAGAGTGCATGCGCTGGCTGGGATGTGTGGGCGAGATAATATCCAGAGCAGCTTCGCTGCGGGCGAGCTCGGACCACTTTTCGTCGAGCGTGCAAGGTGACCGAGGATTAGCTACCCAGCTGCACAGCATCTTCGCATCCGCACTCACTAGCATCATCATATCCAAACCACCCAGGTCCGCTTCGATACCTTCCCTGACCAGCCTGTCACATGCCATGTCGTACGCGGATGCCAAGATCGCGCCTGTCCTTGCGGACCTAACGAGCCTTCTAGGGCTGAATTCTGGTTTCTGCTCGAGGAATCCATCGTCGGGAATGAAGTGAAAAAGCGGCCGATCGTCCTTGGAAGACCAGTCTCTTGGCCAGAGCAGAAAGGTGGCGACAAATAGCAAGCCAAATATCGTCTCAAAGTCTAAGCCTGACGATGCTTCTGCTGTCAGTGCGAGGGAAACGGCCCAGTCGACATCACGCCGCAGCTCCCTGATTAGATTATCGATGTTCTTCTCGTTCGGTGCGGCGCCATAGATCAGCTCAGAGGGGAAAGGGCTGGTTGCGTGTTGCTGGAGCATGTGTAGCATCACGGCGTTATCTGCGAGTGTGCCTGCAGAACTGTTTCTCAAGAGATTGTTGACGCTGACGCAGGGCATGAGGTGACCATACGCTTCAGAAAAGCTTGCGGAGGGTGCTTCGCGAGATGTTAGAGTGCAAAGGTTCCATGTCATGGCCACGTGCGTTCTGAACTTACCAGTCAATGAACATGCTACGAAACGCCTGGGTGCGATTGATCATGAGTGGAATCGGTGCGGAAGGTGTGCTCGGCTGCGTCGTCATCTGCGGCGGACTCCACGCATCGGGCGGCAGCCAAGCAGGCGCGCTGCATTTGGGCTCAGCCTCGGCTTGGTGCTGCTCCGATAGGCCAGATATAGCGCGAATGGCACTCAGAGAGTCGAAAGGTTGGAAGATTGCTTCATGTATGCGGGCGTCTCGACCGAGCATCAACGCCAGACTCGATGCTGGCCATAGAAGCTTGTAGCGGCTGCAACGACCTTGCACCAGAGTTGGCCATGATTGATGGTGAAGAGGGAGCTCTGCCTGCACCACTGGAAGCGAGGCTAGCACCTGCTCGATTCTTTCCCCACATATCGGAGGACCGCCTTGAGGGATGATAGAAGCAGACGGAAAGCCAAAAGCAGCCGAGCTGGCACCCTGAATGATTTCGCCGTTCGGCGCCACGTGCAGCCAGGGGTGAGCAGGATTGGCACGCGCGGGTGAAAGAGCGGATGCAGTCGGTCTGTTGTGAGGGGAACCGGCCTGGCGGGCTTCTTCTTCCTGTGCTCCAGCGCGCTCCTTTGCCTCCCTTTCTTTCCTAATGATGTGCTCTTGATCCGTCTCGAAAGAGCACCTGTGACCAAGAGCAACGCATCTGACACAAGCCGCGGTGTTGGCGGCAGCATGGCTACGGTCGCATCGGCTCTTTGCCGTCTTGCACTTGACGCAATTTACCTTTTGAGCCTTCACCTTCGGTCGCTTGCTGGATGCTGTGGTGGCAGCGCTAGCAATACTTTCGTTGCTGAGGTCTGCCAGGGATGTCGCGACAGCTTGATGCGGATTGTGGTCTTGCAGGTGGTGGTTTCGATGAAGTTGAGGATGCATCGGCGATGCTGGAGGCATCGTTGGATTCGCCGCGGTGTGTCCCTGGACTCGCCCGACCGACATTGCTGGACTCGCCGCGGCAGTGGAAGGGACCGGCGCTTGCGGAGCCGCTCTCTTCTTCCCTTTTGGCTTGCTGGCTGCCTGGGGCGTCGGCTGCGCCGTCTCCGTCGCCGCAGCATGTGAAGACGGACTCATCGCCGCTGCCGTGTGATTGGAGGCTTCATCAGCAAAAGGAGACATGCTTGCCGGTCGTTTGGGCTGCGTACTGCGAAGCTAGACCGTCGATGCAGACGTGTCTGGTGGACTCTGCGCTGAGCTCTGCGCCCGCTCTTCCAGATGCTGAGGATTGCCAGCCTGTTGCAAAGGACCTTGCGTGCTCTGAACTTGTCTAGTCGCAAGCTAGCTAGGCGGGAGATCAGATGGCAAGAGAAATGTTGAGTTTGACTGCGAAAGATTCGCTGGAGCTTTTTGCACCGAGAAGGAAGGCGGGGCTGGCACGGCACGCTTCACAGCTGATGATCAATCACCACTACTCACGCTGTGCTTGCTATGCTGGTGAAGTGCTGCTTCATCACAGTAGACAGCGCCCGACGGCACGATGAAGTCGAAGCTGTATTGCTGCGACCCGAGCCTGCATCCCGACTGTTCCTGCTGAGTTTGCAGGAGCATCTTCAATGGCGCTGATCCCGCCTACCTTGAAGCTCGAGCACTTGAGCAGTCATCGCGGCGCTCTGTCGATGCTGTGCGAGGCTTCATTGATGGAGTGCGCCATCACCGCGGACGGTTTGAGACGACGTGTGTTCGGGCTGAAGGCGCCGCCGTTATATTGCAATGCCAGAAGGCAATCAAAATCTGCTTCGAATCAAGAGTGCCACTGTGCCAGCATGCAGCACCGCGGTGGCTGAGACGAGCCAGGTGTATATATCTGCGACTGATTGATTAGCTCGCCATCAGAACTGCTGCTTCTCCATGCTGCAAGGCTCTGTGTATGATGCTGTCTCAGTGGACGAGCTGTTGGTGACTCTGCTGAATGTTGCGTGATCAAATGAAAGAATTGTGGATATGAGTTGTGAGTATTATTATGTCCAGCAGCAGTCACTCGAGTTCGAATATCGTACATATATGTTGCTTCGTTCATGCCGATGATAAGAAAGCGCTTTAGTCTTGAGTCGTGAGTCATGATACTTGTGCATCGCCGATGGTCACCGATTGTGATCGTATGCAAATCATCACTGTAGGTCTGATGAGTCGGCGTGCAAAGAGCCCAGCGCTCTGTCGATTTGCTTGCCACTTTGACTCCCAGACGAATCCTGAATGGGACCCGACATACCGAGCTCAAGAAGTCGCCAGCGAACTCACTGCTCTCATGATCTGACACTCCATCGTGCCTGATTTGCATACATGCATACACATTCACGATTGTGATTCTGGACTTTATGTCCATTCGAGCAGCTTGCTTGAGTCGACCTGGAGTCCACCTGGGGTCTGGCTGCAGGTGATGTGCTCGCAGCTGCCAAGAAATGGCGTCCAAACGTGATCCAGCACGACAGTGACTCACACTGAGGATCGCAGCACACGCCCGCCCTTTCAGCTGACCGGATGAGCGAGCGCTTTTCAGCACATCAGTATGCCTTCTGCTGCTTCATGAGGACTTGAGATGTGCACTCGAAGACCTATTCAATTCGAGATATACAGCTGATGTTGCGGGCCAGGGTTCAGCCAACAGGAAGCAAGAGCTCGTCTGAAAAGCAACCATGCAGCAACACGCGTCCCAAATTTCTCCGTGAGGCTTGCCGCGGTCCTGCTACCTATAATCAAATGAATTCATGATTTGAAATCTGGAATCCAGAATGCGTGCGCATTCAAATTGGGGAGCTTGCACGTGACCGAATGCTGGCGCGCGAGGAATCACACGCAAACGGCCGACGCCGACGCGCTCGCTCGACGCTAAAATCCGGGGAGCTCAATATGCGACGTTTGTGCGCGGGTGTGCTGCAGATCGACCATCAGCGGCAGGCTTTGAAATCGGGGACATTTTGGCTGTTCGGGGCAGCAAGGGCGATGCTGAGACATCCTTCACCTCTCCTCGTACTGACAATTAAGCTGACCCTTGTGCAACAGCTTTGAACAGTCAAGTGCACTACTTTCCGCATCTTAGAAGAACGACAGCTCGTGCACACGACCCTAGAGAAGCGTCCCGTCCACTTGTGAAGAGCAGAACATCGGCATCTCAGCGACTTGTCAATTTCCCCAACGTCTCGATCACTCCAAGCAAGATGTCGGACGCCACGAAAGCTCTCGAGTCCATCATTTTAAATCCGGTCTATCACGACCCGCTCGCCGTCGTCAAAGTGAGTGCCGAGTATCACTTCGAGCCGTGGGGCGCCCGCGCAGCTGAGCGGTCTCCGCTTCCTCATCTTTCACCCAGGCTGCCCGAAATGGTCTGGTGTACGGAGCCAAGATCCGCTTCCCTCATGCGCTGGTCATGTCCATTCTCTTCGGACGCGGCTCGATGCAAGATAGGATGCGCTTCGTGTTCAAGGCGACCAAGCAGCACTCTTTGAACCTGTGCAAGTTCGCATCGCTGTACAAGGCTCTGACCATCCTTCTGAGACGCACCAACGGGGGCAAGCCTCGATCCCTAGACAGCTTCATTGGCGGTGTCGTCGGTGGCTATGTCGTATTTGGAGAGAGAAACGCTGTGAACGAGCAGGTGAGTGCGACTTGAAGGTTTGGGGGCGACCCACACGCGAGTGTCACCAAAACTTGGACAGTCTGGCTTTGCTTGCCCGGCTGGATTCTCGATACGGTCCAGGGTCTGATGCCAGCCGTAGGTCTCGAATTTTCGCTGACTGCTCTTTGTTGGCCCCAAATTGGCCTCCTTTGCCCTCAGATTGTCCTCTACTGCATCGCGAGAGTCGTTTCGGCTCTTCTACCACGCGAACCCGTGGCAGAAAACTGGCCCTCGCACAAGCCGATCCCAACAGACTCAAAGACATTTACCATCTTTGCTGGGCTGGTATGGGGAGCGGTCATGTGGACTTTCGACCAAAGGAGACAGACGCTCCAGAATGGTCTGGTCAACTCGATGGACTGTGAGTCCGAGGCGTTGTTAGCACGCGCTTCTTCCAGCATACTGACCGCCCTTCTTGGCAACGCAGACCTTTACATCAATGCGGAAAAGTGGAACAGGTGAGGGTCTTTGGTGGAGGATCGGTGCTGTATGGCTGCACTTATCATCTCCTGACACGCGGCTGTGCTCGACGCACTCCAACGTCTCATCCTCACAGTCTGCGAAACTTTCTCTGGCACAACGCATAGGCTATTTCAGCTGGACATTCTCATACGCCAGGATTGCAGCAGCAAAGCAGCATTGCACGGTACATGTACGCTCCCTTCGCAGTCAAGGATCTTTCAACGCAGTGCCTCCGCGGTCCCGCGAAGGAATCAGAGATCTTTGGCTGCGAGAGAGTCAGTCTACGCATGCAGGCCTCCCATCACCTTCAACCTACCTTTCTCTGTCCCCTGGATCCTGCTTGAGGGCTCATCGCGCTCAAGGTATAGCACAGTGCAATATGGAACTCAGTGTCCAAGATCGGAAAAGTGTGAAGCGAGCAGTGGAATGAGAAATGCAATTCTTGCGCAGCATTCACATTGAATATGATGGGTGAGTTTAGCTGTGTAGACACCGCGGCATGCATATCCTACTCGACCCGCCCTTCATGGCCGCTGGGATGCGGGGCTGAAGCTTGCGCTTGATGGCTGAGAAGGAAGCGTATATGCTGTATAGTCACCAGCAGTGAGTGGATTGATTGACTGTGGCTGCGGGCGCGGCCGAAGTTGATGCACGAGGTGGGAGCATAGAACAAAGAGGCCATCACAGGTGCACGGCAATATCAGCAGATTGATTACACACTCAACGCGTCCCCAGCAAATCATTCGGGATATACTGATTCGCTCATGCGTTCGTTGAAGGCACACCGCGGAGCTCTTGAATTGACGCCGTCGCGAGTTGCGACCCGCTGGTCTTTCATGCGCGGCTATATGATAGATAGATATATACTCCTCTATAAGGTCTTCTGTGCTCAGCCTTTTCTTTATTAGCACGCGCTCACCGCGACAACATACAAGATGAGGCCTCCAATCAGTCCTGACTCGCTCGCCATGCAGTCACGAACTCCGAGTGATGCGGCGATCAAGTCAGCGTGCTCGTCAGCAAGCCTCCCAACAGGCAACTCAAGTCGGTTCTCGGACGCTATGCGGCTGCAAGCTGACTTGGCGTTCGGCGAGTCCAGCATACGAATCGTGAGTATCAGTGTGAGTCACAAGCGCCTCATGCATCGATTTTGAAGCGCGATGTGTGACTCAGTGACTCATGTCCGACTAATTGTCTGCGGCGCCAGGGCTGATCGCACATATACGTCAGTGCATCGCATTAGAGCGGTCGGTTCGAAGACCGGCAAGCAGCATCCGCGGATTGGCAGGTGGGACAAGGCAAAAATGGCGCTGCCGAGCAGAGTGGCGGTGGGGTCGTGAGTCGTGAGTCGTGAGTCGTGAGT
>CCYA01000206.1:104210-123894 GCA_900000165.1 Ceraceosorus bombacis
ACATCACACTGTTGACTTAGTCACGGGTCACGATGAAGCACGGAGCAAGTCACGAGTCAATCACGAATTACAGCGGCGCAGGATTGTTGATATGGCGACGACTTGATGAAGCTGACGATCAAGAATTGCATGTGGCTGCGCACTCGCCCCAAAAGGAACAGCGAGTCAGAGTCATAGCAGCATCTCACGCTCGGCACAGCGCATCTCCAGCGCTGCCGCTGGCCGTGTATGCAGAGGTGGGTGGGTGTAGTGTGACAGCGGTGAGCGTCCAGGTTCAGAATCACAATGTGCTCGGCGAGAGAAGCGCCTGCTGCTATGCAGACTTGATCTCCCTCGATAGACTTGCAAGGGAAAGCAGATCACAAAACAGGAGAAGCCAGCATCCGAACGCACCGCTCCTTCTCTTTGCAACACCAACACCTTGTCATTTGCTGTCCGCCTTGTTCATCCGAACGGCATCCTCACCTCGCATGTGCTGTTCGTAAAGCGCGCCACGCATAACATTCGCGCACCACAATTGCCCCTCCTCTTGTAGCTCTGTCTTCAGGTAAACACTTCGACTGACAATTCTCGCGCTGCTCAGACTTGGTGCTACTGGTCGCAAGCAGCCCCACCCGCCATTCGCCCTGTTTCTAGCCAAGACCTCGCCACGAGCGCAAACGTGCAGCCTGTCATACAACTGCATCTCTGCATAGGCTCAAGCACAGGGCCTACCCAGTGTCCCATCTGGCGGAGCACGACTCTATAAGCTCTGTGCACTCAATCTGGTCGGGTTCTCACAGCTCGCCTCTATTGCAACACCTGCCGCGCGGGACCATCCAGATCTGCGCAACGCGGTCGCAGCCTCCGGCGCCTCGTCAAGCACACACGCGCCCAAGCTTTCAGCCGACGCGGACGCCGCCAACAACGAGCGTCAGTAGGAGTCTTGTTACACTCCGTTGCGCTCGCCTGCAACGGAGTGCGCGCTCAGGTCTAACCACTTCTACACCTCTCCCCGCGCCGCGAGAGCTTGAGGTCACTCTCGCACACTCTCTGATGCTAGTGTTGTCGCGATACTACTTCTAGCTTGCAACGACGTCAGCTAAAGTGCTGAGTCGCCCAGGACGATCGCAGTCGTTGCCAAGCTACGTCATCTGGACGCAGTCAGCCCCACTCAGCCCCTTCACACATTTCTGCCAATCCTCAGCCGAAGCTCACCGCTGATCTGCACGCCAACAAGGGTGCACGAGGTACCTCGCTGTCTCAGCGGCGCACCAAACCCCAGACCAGTCGCCCCGTGGAGGCTCAGTCTTCTTCGAGTCGTCGCCCTCAGGTCGTGGGGGCGACGGCAGGTGCAGCAGCAGCAGCCGGCGTCCCTCAATCAGCTTCGAAGGTATTCTTCAACGGCGTCAAGGCAGCTGCCAACTACGCCGTTCCCATCCTCGCTACCAACGCGCACCGCATCCCCGAACTTGTCTCGGGTCAACAAGGTCAGCAGCAACATAAAGGAGGTAAAGGTCACGGCGGAGGTAAAGCCAACCACGGTAACGGCAACAATCCCTGGGCGCTCATCCCTCAACAGGCTTTGACCCAGCTAGCTTATAGCACAGCGAGACAAGCCACCACTGGCGGCAAACCAGGCTCGGCATTACGTCAAGGCAGGCCCTTTGGCGGACCAGTCGGAGCCTACAACCTGGCAACAGCAGGCGCGGCCGTAGCATCAGCAGCAGCCTCAGCTTTGGCCAACAAGCGCGATCAAAACAAGCAGAGGGCCGGTGATCATCCTTCCAAGACTAGACGCTCATCGTCACGTCATCCACCGGAGCTCGCTCATCGTTCCTCATACCCGTCGCATCAACTCAACGCTCCAGCGCCTTCGCCTTACTTTGAAGGCAGCCAATTTCAGCTCGGCGAATATCACTTTGATCCGTCGCTTGAGGCCTTTGCTCCACTAGCGCTCGACTACACAGCTCAGTGGTCTTCACCACCAGACTACAGTCTACACCCTCCGTTCGCGCTGAACGTTATCGAGCCTTCGGCCGAGGATATGTCTCGCGACATGTACGGTGCAGGTGGGTACCCAGGCTACGGCGCTGCTGCTCCTAGTGGCATGGCAAGAGGTCAAACGGCAGGAGCGGGCTACGACCAAGGCTATCCTGGCGGTCAGCATGGTCACGGTGGTGCTGGTGGTCCACCGCCACCTCCGCCTCCAGGCAGTCAGCCTCCTGGTCAGTCGGCCCCCGATCCTCGTTCTCGCTCCCGAACCGCGCCTCCTCCGAGCGATTGGCCCGGCGCTGCGAGCCAAGATCCCGGTGCATTTCCGCCTCATGGTGCTTATGCAGGTCAGAATCCGGCTTCGGCTTACCCTGGCTATGGTGCGCCTCCGAGTCAATGGCCCGGTGCTGCTGGCGGCGCTGGTGCGTGGCCAAGTACCGCTGGTGCTAATCCTTGGGCATCAGCAGGCCAGAGCGGCTGGCCGCCTCCTTATGGTGGTGCAGGGGCTGCGCAGATGCCGTATGGCGCTGCGGCTGGACCGTCTGCCTACTATCAGTCCGCTTACGGTGCACGAGCTCCACCTCCCTCCGTACCGCCTCATGCTGCAGCAGCTTACGGCTACATGTCAGGCTACGGCGCTCTTCCTCCGCAGACGGCTACCGGTCCTTATGGTGCTTATGCTCAACCGCAGGCTTTTGGCGCTACTGGATACGCCAATGCGTACGGTATGCAACAGCAATTTCCACCGGGAGCTGGCGGATATCCCGGCTTTCCTGGTGCCGGCATGGGCATGATGCCCTATGGTTCACCTTATGGTGGATATCCTGGAGGCCCGGTGCCACCGCACGTTCAGGTAAGTAAGGTCGATCCTGCTCGGGCAAGTCAGTGATGTCGATCTATGTGCAATCTTTGAGGCAAGAACGCTGTTGATTTTACAATTATTACTGATATCCCGATGACATTGCCATCGATGGGCAAGTGAGCGTCTGTGTCAACTCAACGTTGACGTCCTTCGACAAAATTTGCTTCGTATAGGCCTACTTGCAGCGCGGGTATGCCGAAGGCTGGGATGATACTGGCAAGAAGAGTCGTGAGTATCTGAAGTGCTTCAAGACGCGCTAGGTGTCTTGTTGATCATGCCCGAGCTCTCCAACAGGCCACAAGCATCGAAGCGGTCAAGCTCGCAGCGACACTAGATCCCGCTCGGGCAGTGTGAGCAGCGACGACAGCAGTGCTAAGAGCAAGAAGACTAGCGGCGGTGGAGGGTAAGCAAATTTGCGGCCGTTTCACTAGCAACGCAGTGGGCGCTCACCCGACATTTCTTGTTTCGTTTTTTTTTTGTTTGCCCACTCTCCACGACAGCAAACGTATTCAAGACGCTATGCTCGGTGCTGTCACTGGTGAGTCTATGCGTAACGGGCTTCAGTACCTCCGACAAACGGTGGAAGGCGAAACGCTTCAGCTGGCTTTGAAGACGGCGCTACTAGGATGACGGTGCAATACTAATTGCCCGACGAACGTGTATCGACACGACTCTTTTCATATCTTATTACTTGACGATCGGAAACGCCTCTAACGTTCTTGCACGACCAGCAATGACAATCTCCTTGATGCCCTCGATTGACGCTGATAGTGTCGCGTATTGATGTTGACACACTATTCTCCTTTCTTTGACGTTCTCACAGGCGCAATGCTCGAGAAAGGAATGGAGAAGTGGAAGGAGTCGCGCGACAAGAAGAAGGAGGACAGATGAGCGCCAAGCTGGGCGTCCGAAGCGCAAATGAAGCCAGACCTCTTCATATCCATTTGGAATCTCGGCGCTTCCGGTCCGACGCAATCTCTCCGTGCGACTCGAGCTGCACATTGCGCGCTCCTTCTTTCTCTCTGCTTTCTGTTTTTGGCTCCGTCTGCGTAGAAGGCGGTCCGCCCGACGTCGCTCAACTTTCTTCAAAATTTTCCAGTCCTCGAGTTGGTGGCCCCCCTTCTCGTCATCTTACTCTTCGTGTCGTTGACTACCCCGTGTAACGCCGCTCTCACATGTACCACAATTGACCTACCTACTCCAAAATTTCGACCGACTACTCGTAGGCGCACAATGAACAGATCGCAAGCAAGCGAACAGGTCGAACTTCAATTGGGATGCCTGCATGTGTGCTTTATGCGCCCACAACCACGTCTCGTGTCTAAGCATGCTTCGTTTTGCTCTGTGAGCGCACCGCATCGCATCGCTGCACGATGATCCGGCACAGCACAACGCCACGCTTGGACGCCTACCTGGCTGCCTTTTTGCCTTGCATGCTTGCATGCTTGCCCAACAGTTGAGTGAACAAGCAAGCGCGCTGCCTGGCATTCCTTCCTCCGTCCTCCGTCCTGCGCTCCCTCCAATTACTCTCGCATCTCTATCTCTCTCTTTGATTCTTTATCCCCCCCAAAAAAACACCCCCAAAGAAAATGTCCGCGCTGCACAGTGTGATTCTCCCATTCACCGATTCCCACAACCAACCCTTGACGATTGCACAGCATGCACTCATTTCGCGAGCGCACGCCCCCTATCGCCTCTTGAACAAAATCGAGACTTTTTCATGGAACATCAATCATCTCTGTGCGCGTCGTGCTTGCGCGCGAACAGTGAGTGAGTGAGTGAGTGCAGGAGATGTGTGGCGTTCGCGTCTACTGGTACAAAAAGAGAAAAAAGTCGTATCGGCAGAGAGAGGTGAGAAGAAGAGGCACACAACGGGATCGTCAGAAAGCGGCGCGTGCAGGTGACTAGAAACCCAAGCAGTAGGGAGAGGGACAAGATTTGTAAAGGTCGAGCAGCTAGATTGAAGTAGGCTGTGCATCGATTTTGACATCGTGGTCCAGCTTGTCCAGGCATGCTCCACTCATCTACGCTTGATAGACTGGCGCAGGGTCGTTGATCAGATTGCCAGCGTGCTTCTCTTCTTTGACCTGCCCCAGTGCCTCCTTCGCTTGCTTGCCCTCCCTGTCTCCAGGCTGAGGCAGATTCGCGCCCGTCTCCTCGTTGATCTGCTCCCGCTCTTCTTCCTCGTCCGTAGTGTGGTTCGTGATCCTGTAGAATAGCACGGGCAACATGATGAGGAGTGCACCGGCGCACAGTCCCCAAGTCGTGGCGAGCGTAGTCATCAATCCGGTCGCAGCGCTGTCCATGCCGAACCCAGCTGCGGCACCTGCTGATTGCACGCCCTTGTAGAATCCAGCCAGACTTGCAAGCACAGCCATCTTGTTCGAGTAGGCTCCCATGATGGCGTACGCGAAACCTTGGATCAGAGCATCCATAAAGCCGCACCAAAAGTACAGCGTCGCTCCTCCCGCAAATGCCGACGTGTTCAGATCGACTAGTGGAATACGGTCGGGATTGTTCGGGTCCGTGTTGGCTCGCGTTACGCCCAGCTGAACGTGATAGCATGCACCAAAGACGACCCAGACGAAGACGAAGACAACAACCCAAGACACCATGAGGCGCACCCGTCGGGTGAGACGCTTGGAATCGAGCAGGAATGAAAACATGTACGCAGCTACCATCTGAGCCAACCAATAAAGCATGCTACCCAAACTACGAGCCCGAAGCTGTTGCGACGCAGCAGAATGCACGATCAACCACGCGATCACGGATGGTGACGCTCGCGGACCTCACTACAACTTACCGTGAACCTTCTAGCAATGTACATCTGCTGTTGCCAAGTGTACTACAGCGTCGGATATGCACATAGACGACATGGTGAGCTGCTGTCCAGAATAATAGTGCATCCGCGGACTTACAGTGAAATTGGAGCTTAAAAAGAGGGGAAAGAGTAGAAGGATGGTGGGGTCCTTGAAGAGCAGCATCACGACGCCCTTGATCTCTTTGCGCCAATCTCTGCCTTTTGGTACGATGACATTCGTACCATCTGCACGGACGACGGTACTGGGAGGTTTGAGGAGCAGCGTGGAGCAGGCGCCCAAGAACGTGAGGACGAGGAACACAGCATAAACCGCGTCTCCAAGAGAGTCTGCCGTACTGTCGTAGGAGATTCCAAGCTCGATGGCGCTTCCTAGCACACCACCAATGTTGAGCAGCAGCCAGACAATAGCAAATGCCGTTCCCTTTTGCTGCTCGGTAGGGTAGGACAGCATGATGGCACCTTGAGCCGTCCAGAACAGACTTGCGCAAATTCCAAGGATAGCTCCTGCCGCGATGACAAAGCCCCGATTTTGATTGTGGTTGTAAGAGAGGAAGGAAGCGATGTACAGTGGATAACCGCACGCTCCGATAAAGAGGCACAGCCGCGTGCCGAGCGTGTTGTGAATCGATCCACCAAAGAATGAGACGAATGCGAAGCAAGAGTACTGCACCGGTAGCGAGAGGTCCGTTCAGCCTCCACTGCAGACATTATGCGAGCTGTCAGACCGGAGGATGGGCTCACCAGCGCAGCGTTTGCATTCGAGCTAGCCGAAGGGTCCACCTGTCCACCACCTCCGATGCCGCCGACTAGGTACAAGCAAGACGTTGCGTCGCGGCGAGGCGTGTTTGAGCGCAAGGAAAAGCAGCGAGATGAAAGCGCCCTGCACAACACTTACGAGCATTGAACATGCCGGGGCTAGAGAAGGTGGACGAGCGAAATTGAGCTATTCGTCCTCGCCTAAATCCATCGCCCCTCATCACCACTCAACGCACGACGACACTCACCACAACAGACAGCTACAGCCAACCAATGCAACCTGCGTCATTCCCAATCCATAAGCGCTTCTGACCTTGCTCCACGCGCCACGTTGGCTGTATGCTTGAGCATCGGACTCTATGATGCCTTCGGTTGGAGTTGCGGGCGAAGAACCGCCGGGCAAGGATTTCTCCTTGTTCCCTTCAACGTCGTGAGCATTGGATGTGATTGCGTCAGACATGATGAATATCGGCTGCCTCTATCCTCCGAGGTGTGTCCAGAGAAGCTGTAGTGATCGAGTGAGCTGTGATGATCGCGTGTTCGGTCAGGGAAGCAGGGGTGGCGTGGATGGGGTGTTCAGGGCGAGAAGGGTATGTGGCTGATGTGAGGAATGGACGTGTTGGGATGGTCAAGGTGTCGTAGTGAAGAGGAGAGGGTATGGAGGTGGAAGAGCAGCAGGGATGCTGGCGCATCGATTGCAGAAGGATCGATGGAGGCCACTTTGAATTCATGGGCAGCAGGTGTGAGCGAGTGGAATAGCAAATAGCTATAGAAGATTGAGCTATCGATAGGCCATCATAGCCCTGAAGCGTCTGCTCGAAAAGCTCGACAAGTGCTGCATGGGATGCATGCAGGCTGCTGCTCGCGTGCGGCCTAGTCGCCCCGCGGCTATGTGCATGGTGCCTAAATGCTGCTTAATTCCTCTAGTTTTCCCGCATCTGCATTGCATGCATGGTGTGAGAAATGCGAGACAGGCGGGCAGACCACTCGCGGACGCACTCTTCGCAAAATGCCATTCAAGCTAGTTTGCGATAGCGTTCAGCTAGCAACTCACCGCGGGTCAATTGCGTGTGCAGGCAACTATAGCTGCTCTACTGTGAATCTCTGCCCTACAGCTCCCTCACGAGCGGCTCGCGCTGTGGTCCGGCCCGACCCTACGAAAGGCAGGTCGGGCGAGGCACAACAGGTACCAGACATTCGTGATTGCGATGCCTCGCAGTCGACGGCTAGCACACGCCGCCGCTTTACCATCCCGCCCACGTTTATCAAACGAAAGCATTCATTGATTGAGGCAGCAATGAAGCAAGCAGCTCACAGCGGGCTCTGAAAAAGGCGAAACATATGCAGCAATCAAGCCCTACACTCGTGACTCAGCCGCATGGATGTATGTGCCTTGGCGGGCGGCGGCGTTCCATATGCAAAGCATCGATGCTGCTGCTGCTGATTGTCCAGCCGGCCAGCCCGACTGGGTTCAAATCTGAGGGCGCATCATCAGCCCGGCCGGCCGCTTTTCCGTTTTCGATCTACGCTCGATCGAGCGAGCTGTGCTGCGCGATCCATCATGGCGTGCATCCCGCTTCACATCCAAGATTTTTGTGAGCGGCGGCCGAGTGAGCTCTTTGAGCACCTTTTCAAGATTCGTCATCGTGATTGCGCAAAGCATGACTTTTTGAAAAAAGGTCTCTCTGCTACGCGTACCGGTACACGTTCAAGCACCACCACGAGCACCATGAACCGCTGCAAAAGCCCGTCTAGTGCTGAATTTAGCGTGTGGTCGGGCATTTCATTCACAATTCAAGAAGCTGTGAGCTGGGCAACCGTGCAGTCAGTCACGAGTCTGCTGGCCCACCGCTTACGCTCACGCTCACGCTCACTGCTGTCCCTGCGTGCCGCTAGCGCAAAGTTGATTGGTGCAGCGTGCAGCGTGCACAGAGAGCGTGCGGCAACTTTTTAAGCTTCACTCATGCGCATCACGCGGTGATTCGCGATTGCGCACACCTTTAAATGCGCCCTGCCCAACAAATAAACTTCCAAACTTCACTTGCTATTCGACATCGATTGTGAGGGGACAGGGCATTATCCCGGCGCCCATAATCTAACCTGACTCAGGCTTCTGGCTCAATCAAGCAGCAGCATGCATCAGCATCAGCAGCAGACGGAGTTGACGGATGAAGAGCCGCGGGCCCTTTATTGTTTCGTGCGCTAGGAAACCGCGGCAAAGCGTGGGCGTGGTTGCGCGCGCACGCCCCACACGGGCGAAACCCATCGGTGCCCATATGGATCAGCGTGGGTCGATCGCGTGATGTGTGGGCTCGACAATTGAGGTGTCTTGCAAATTCACTCACTCAGACTCTATCGAGCAAATCAGATTTGGTCAATCTTGACTCGAGCTTCGTATACAAACTCGTCATTCTTCTTGTGATCGTTGCCTTTTAGGCCAAGCAAGAAGTTGAAGTCGACCCGCACGTGGCTTTGAATTGTGATGAGTCTTAATGCGAGTCAATTGAATCGTGAATGACGAGTTGAGTACTCGATCACCGATTCGTGATTTGTGTGTAGGTACATACGAACGACGACCATTATGATTCGAATCAAGTCTAGAATCAGCCTGTCCATGCCGATTGAGTGTCTGCGAAGCCATAAAGGCGAGACATAATCCTGTCAGTCCACTCGAAATTGTGAGTCATGATTGTTTTGTGGTACAAATGGACGTTTATCTGCATGCATATATGCGATCGTGATTCACGAATTTATCTTGAAGGCGCCCAAGCTTTGGCAATGCTCTAGTCAGGGAACAAACACTCGTGACTGGAATGATGCGAAATCGCGACTTATCAACCTGTGCACCATTTCATCGATCTTTTGTGACCTTACGCTGGCTGGGTCTATCTATTGAGCCGCATGCCAGCATGCCCGCATGCCCAAACTCCGCGATTCGTCGAAGAGCTACATGACGGACATTCTCTCTCGAGATGGTATAGTCTGTGTGTTGAAGCAGAGCATGGCTCCTCACGTTGGTACGAGTACGGTGTCAGTGGCTTTTGAGTGCGTTTGCAATCAGGTCCAGAGGTCTTGGATTGAGGCTGCTGCTCATGGCACAGTCATCAAGAATTTTGGCTGCATCAAGCTTGTCATCAATTTTGTATCACAATCACGCATCGCGAGCCTACAACGAGGGCTCATGTCTCGAGAGTCTTGAGTAGCACCCAGGTAAATGAATCAAAATCAATAATCAAGACTCAAAAGTGCAAAACAAAACAAAAGAACGTGCACAAATCGAGATCGAGAGGCAGGTCCGCTTTGGGCAGCGCCATTCGCTCGAACACTGGCATGTATCACGTGATCGTCTCCACCACGCAGCATGTGCTCAAGACTTGACCGCGCATGCACATCGGGGTAGATGCCTGTTCGGCCTAACAACAGCCGCCTTCTGGTGAGCACAACATCATTCCCATCACTCCCACATCTCACCCCCACTCCCCTCTCGACATTCAACACCCTACTTCGGCAACTCGTCGGCCGCGCTCAGCAATGTCACCTCCTACGCACGCACCACCGCCGCTCTTCCCTCTGGACACGTTACGCGATATTTCGGAAGGTCTAGGTCAAGTCCCACCCTCGAACAGCGCGCTCAATGCTCTAGCCTCGGACGTCGAATATAGGTTGAGAACATTGGTAGAAGATGCTAGCAAGTACATGAGACATGGAAAGAGGTCGCAGTTGCGAGCTGCAGATGTGGATAGGGCGCTCAGGGCATGGGGAGAGGAGGTGAGTTTGAGCAAAAAGGACGGTGATGTGCGCACATCGGAGTGCAAGCGTCACAGGAGGGCAGACGAGAGAAGGACAGATGGGTTTAGACAGACTGCAGTTTTGTGAGCCACTGCTACAACTTGCCGTTGCTGATGCTAATCAGCCGCCCACTCTGCCGCTTGCGGCTGCTTTGTGGACAGCCGCTGTACGGCCACTATTCTCAGCCCAGAGGACACAGCTCCCTGATCGCGCCAGCAGTCCCTGTCTACAAGCGAGTGCAGACAACTTCGGGTCCTCAATACGTCTTGGATGATCCCGAAATCTCTTTGGAAGATCTCAGCTCTCTCATCCGTCGACAGGCGCCCTTACAGCGCAGTCAGGGAGTGGGATGGGCAGCTCATTGGTTAGCTGTGGAAGGTGTTCAGCCTGACATTCCGCAGAACCCAGATCGAGGCAAGACTGGTCATTTGCCGCTCGAGGAGGATGCCAAAACATTCAATGCTCATCACCATCAATCTGGATCGAATGGAACAGCTGCGGTCAACGGTGTGGGCAGAACTTTGGGCGCTGTTGGACCTAGCACATTGGCCAGCGCTAGTGCCTCGGCGCTTGCGGGCTCGTCGAGCGCTGCTGCGACGTCGAGTGCGCCTCAAGTCAGACCTCTGATCAAGCATGTTCTCTCTCGCGAGCTGCAGCTCTACTTTACGCGTCTGACAGACGCCATCATGAGCTCTCCGTTGCCCGCTGCGCTGGATGGCGCTTCGGGATCTGCGCAAGACGAGCCAGCGTCGAGTGCAGGTCATGATGCCGTAGATAATCCTACTCGGTCTGCTGCTCTGTCGTCTCTTGCTGGAGATGCTGGTTTGGCGCAGTTGCTACCTTACCTCATTCAGTGGATCGGAGAACGTATCGTGGATCTCGTCAGCGCGTCTTCAGAGATATCGGCAGACGCGCAGCGACAAATCCAATCAGCACAGCAGAGCGCGACCGACGCAGAAGGAAGGCAGGTCGAATGTCAAAGAGCGCTCGTGGCTATTCTAGGCGCTATAGAAGCAGTGCTTCGGAATTCTACCCTCCTTCTGGAACCCTATGTGAGTCCTGCTCTCCCATGCCGATGTCGCTCGGAAGACACATCTTGAAATTGAGACGCCCGCGCTCGACCTTGGCTTTGCACAGCTCCATCAGCTCTTGCCTTCCATTCTCTCCGTCCTCTTGACCTCCCTTCTCCCTTCGTGCCTGCTTTTGCGCGCACGCGCAGCCTCGCTTCTTCGACTGCTCTTGACCAACTACAACAACTCGTACCCTAGCTTGAAGCCTCGGCTGATCAGGACCTTGTCCAAGTGCGCAGTCTTGGAGAATTCTGGTCAAGAAAGGCAAGTTGGCCATCCAATTGTCACTGTGCAAGGCGCTCTGCTAGGTATCGAGGCGTGCGGAGAAGCTTGCATTAAGAATGTCCTACTGCGTAGTGGTCTGGATAAAGTAGAGGGGAACAAGGTGGAAAGACGGACGGGCTTGGAAGAGAGAGGGACGGATGAGACCAGCTTATTAGGAAAGATTGGCTTGGCCCTGCAAAGCAGAACGGGCCACGATAAAAAGAGTGCACTGGGTGTCGTCGTGCAGGTGAGGAACAGGATCGATGCAGTACTCCATTCCAGCTCGCGCAAAGCGGGCTATTTCTGACCCGCCCGTTGCTGCCCTCAAACTTGGCGTGGCAGATCCTTGTGCCGCTCTCACCGAGCTACACTTCTCCTTTGTCCGACACTGAGCGATCAGAGCTCCGGCAGAGTGTTCGTTCCCGACACGGACAATTCTTCGCCGACGTATTTGCCTCAAGCGAGGAAAATTCGGAGTCGATGGAGGTGGATGGGAACGCCGACGATGGGACGTTCATGGAGAAGAGCGTCAGGACCAGAATTGCAAGGGTGCTGGCCGGACCTGCTGATCCTTAGACTTTGCAAAAATTGCCAGCTTGTTTGATTGCCTACAAGCAATGGCGAACAGGTTTCGCGATCTGTCGCCGCGTTGATTTGCGCTGTAGTGTTCTCGGCCATTGGGTGATAATTGGACGTTGCGGGCTATCGAGTGTAACAGTGCGGTCTTTGCCAGAGCGGAAGCGCCATTAGTCGCCGACATTGGGCTGCCGCGCCGAACAGCAACCATAAATGTGTGCTTGACCGCTTCGAAGCTGTGCAGGACGAGAAATGCTCGATTTGGAGAGCAGTTCACTCCCAAATTGTTGCGATTCGCAAACACCCGTTCCGTCTTCGTTCTGCTGCTCCAACAAGCCTCGTGACACCGAGACTCCTCACGGACCGCTACACTTCCAACGATTCGCCGCTCGGCTCTCTAATGAGTCTGGTCCTTGATGTGCCTCCATCGGTCAGATCGTGACTCGCGACTCCACCGGGCTTCAACATTTCCCCGGTCCTAGTCTGTATAGCCGAGGTCGATCCGAAAGGAGTGGCGGTCATATTGGCGAGTGAAGCTGAAAGTGGCAGCAAACCTTCCCTCACCGCCGAAGCTTGAGCTTCTTCAGCTCTTCTTTTGGCCAGTCGTTGTCTGCGCTGAGCATTGTGCACTCTAAAGAGAACGATCGAAAGGAGTACACTGCCGGCTACGAAAGCGAACAAAGCGCCAACCAAAACTCCAACCTTGACCTTGCGTTCCCCTTCTGCAGATCCGCATCGTCCTGTTTTTAGGTTGATGGTGTTCCCAAGTGAAGAGGAAGTTGGCGTAAAAGACTGGTCTCTGCAAGTCAGTGAGAGACATTCTTTATCGGAGGAGCATGCGGCGCCCAGTGGTTGCTGCGACAGACATCGCGAAGAGCCAGCATCACAGAAAAGCCCGCTCTGGCAATTGTCCCTAATGAGGTCATACGAGGATGCATGGAATCAGTCTCACGAAGCGTTGCAATTGCACGTTGAACGTGTCGTAGCCCTCGCATTGGCGAAGCTTCCGCGAGACCCACCTGCTTATGATGAGCCCATAGTCTTGTCGCCTAGAAACATAGACGGTGTACAGAGTATTGTCGTGTATGCACTCCCTGCCCAAAGTGATGTTCTTGTGGTGACACGTGTATCGCAAGCACACACTGCTCGACCCTTGCGACACCGCCGACGGGGGCGCACACTCGTCTATGAGAGGGTGACGAGGCCGAAAAAAATTCAGCGCCAGTCTTCGCTCTGGAGCATGGCAACATTGGGCCCGCTCACCGTCACGATTGAGTTGGCAGGCAGAGCCTGCTGCTTGCTGCGGCAAGCATCTCGCCATCTCGTCTGGACAGAACTGCGACGACGACGTGCGAGGGTGTAGGCGTGAGTTCTCGCCCGCCGAGATAGCCGGCTATGAGTGTAATGCATACATACCTGACCCCGTGGACACATTCTGGGCCAATCATCCCTGGTAGTGCCATTGCCATAGCCAAAGGGGAAAGTGTCTCTTCTACACCCGTTAGGCCTGCACGTGCCTCTCCCTTCCACCAAGCTGGATGCGTCGCACCACGCTACATATCCGCAGTCGCTGACCAGCTGATTCGTGTCCGGAGCTAGTCGAGTGTTGATGGGATCGCAGGTGAGCGGATACTGAACGCCTGCGGTCAACGTTGCCCTGGCGGGACGCGTTGCAAGGAGAGGCAAGGCAACGGCGAGCATGGCCATGGCCGGTCCTTGCACGGTGCTCCCCATCTCCAGCAGCCACGCGATCCTTCGCGGCTCGAAGTCGATGGAGATCGATGATTGAGTAAAGAGGATGCCGCCCAGATGCTGAAAGGTGTCGAATCCCAGAAAGAGAAGTCATTCAGTGATTCATTCATCGATCGCCGTCATCAATGCGCGTCCGTCTAGCAACGGAGCCCGCGCGGGTGCGGTCTTTTCGGCCGGGAAGCCCGCATCGCTTTCCGCGTCGCGCGTGTGGTGACAATCAAGAATTCAGCCATCCAGCAGCACACGGCCGTGCAGTCGAGGCATCCATCGTCCTTAGCTCGCTGATCGTGCGGCCACCTGTCCCTCTTTCATTCACATCTTCGACCACGCGGCATACCAAAAGGGTCAGGACAAGCTGGTAAGAGTGTTCACCCTACCTCAACGCAAGTTAACTGATCCGTGGCCGGGCTTGCCGATCAGTCTTGCTCTCCTCTGCGTCCGGTGGTCATTCGGACGACAGCAGGGGCAACAGGTCTTGCTTGCGTCCAACATTCTGACGATAGCTCGCCTTCGGACCTCAAGCAGCACAGCAACGCACTCCTTGGCACTCCCGATCCAAGCTCGATTGGGGACCGCCCTCGTCAAAGTCTGCTTTTCCAACAGCTGTCCATGTCTGGAAAGCCGAGCCTCGACCTCACACTTGGTCAGACATGTCCTCCATCTTTCGAGCGCCGAGCGGCTTTGGTGCATCAGCAGCCAGCACTGCGCGTCCGGGTCTGGTCAATACCTCCAATACTGGAAATCAAGCAGCGAGCACCGACATTGAAGTGAACCCTTCTCCTCCAGATGGAATCTCTTCGCTCGATTGGAGCTCTGCTGCCGACTTTCTCGTGAGCGGGTGCTGGGACAACAATGTGAGTTTGACGATGGATCACGCCAGGTGCGTGCACGCTCCGCTTAGCGCCCGAAGGCGTTGATTTCTGATCTGACGCCGTACTTGCCGCCGCCATACGTCTCGCCATCATAGGTTCGCATTTACGGAGTGGAAGGGGCAGGAGCGGTGCCCAAAGCGATGTACAGTCACGAAGGTCCAGTGCTAGACACCATTTGGTCCAAAGACGGCTTGAGAGTCATAAGCGGATCAGCAGACAAGACTGCTAAGCTGTATGATGTTCAGAGCGGACAGAGCAATCAGATCGCTGCTCACGATGCGCCTATAAAGCACGTGAGGTGGGTCGATCAGGGAAACGGGCTGCTCGCTACTGCCAGCTGGGACAAGACGGTCAAGGTGAGTCACTAAAGTGGCACACACCCGGCTGTAGTAGATGCAGGGCTGACACCGAGGCTGGCATACTCCATCTGATGCGAATGCATGATTGCGTAGTACTGGGACATGCGCCAAGGGAATCCTATCGCACAAGCCACACTTTCGGAAAGATGCTACGCTATGGACTGCGAATGGCCATATCTGGTCGTTGGCACAGCGGATCGCAAGATCCACGTCTTTGATCTGCAGCAGAATCCCAATGCTCCTGCCTTTGTGAGTAGGCCTCGAAGCGCGATGCAAGCGTCTTTCTCGGGCGAAGGATGCCATGCATGTGTATGCGGCAAACAGCTTACGGCTCACCTTTGTCTCGGGCCTTCGGTGTCGTAGTCGATCGACTCTCCACTCAAATATCAGACGAGGACCATCGCTTGCTTCAGACGAGCACCCGAGGTCGGCTTGGAACCCATGGCACCCGGCTTCGCACTTGGGAGCATCGAGGGACGAGTTGCGATTCAGTACTTCAAGGATGAGCACAAGAGGTAAGTGGATTGCGTGCGCGGCGGACCAAAAGTTTGAGCGATGTAGCGCTGTCAGTGTTTCCAGGCGGCTTGCTAATTCGGTTCCCTCCATACGACTTCTTTCGTCGCTTGTCCAGCTCGAACTTCTCGTTCAAGTGTCATCGAAAAGAGCCTCCTACGGGTAGCAGGGAACCAGCTGTGGTTTGTCCCGTCAACGAGATCAGCTTCACGCCTCAAGGCACGTTCTCCACTTGCGGCTCGGATGGGACCTTCACCTTCTGGGACAAGGATGCTCGTACGAGGCTCAAGAGTGAGTAGACTATCGTAGCACGGCGCTCTGAACACGCTGCATTCCCAAAGAGACCCTCTCTCCCTAGCACGAGTTGCTCACGCGCTGTTCCCTCTCTCTCCCTCCTACCTACCACTCTCTGAGCAGCCTTTGACCGCAAAGCAGCTCCCATTAGCGCAACGGCTTTCAACCGAGACGGGAAAATTTTTGCGTATGCCGTGTCGTACGATTGGCACGCGGGTCATCAGATGGCCAATCCGCCTAATAGCGGAAAGGACAAGATCTATCTTTTGCCCGTGGCCGAAGAAGACATTCGCAGGAAGCCTCCCAAGAGGTGAGGGTTTTACCTTTTGCTCTTGACTTTTTGCCCATTCCACAAATGGCGACAGGCGCGAGAAGAAGGACCACGAAAGAAGAAGACTTCGAATAGAAAGCAAGGTACCGACACTTCGCGATATGTTGCGAGCGAGCGACGTCAATGAGATAATGTCATGATACACTCGGCGCATTGTGATGGTGCTCCGTGGCGTGGCCAGGTGTGCAGGAGGATGATGGAGCCTTGTGACGAGGTAGAGGGCACCTCTATGAGAAGAGGACGCTTGGCAAGTGTGCAAGCTGCACTCTGTGTAGCCCTACCTCATTCATCTTTTTATCCGCTTGCCGGGCGCACCAGCAGATTGAGCAAAGGACGAGAGCTCCCAGCATCTGACGTTGCCCGTAGACAAGCTGCAGTGCGACAATTCGTCGATGGAGACCCACGCCCTCTTGGGCAAAGGCCCAGCACCGTATACCGAAGGTGCGCTCTCCCTGCTATGTTCTTGTCGCTCAGCAGTCCCATTTGGAGCGCATCGAGACGCGGCTGCATGCAACGAAGATTGAGAAATAGAGGTGGGAAGAGTCAGCTCGTAGACGTGCATGTGCAACTTGATGTGCGAGAAGAGGTGGGTGATTTTCCCCCGAGCTTTCAGGCGTGCGACCTTGAAGTCGAGGCTCTTGGGAAGGAGGGCAGATGCAAGCCTCTCAGCTTCGGCTTCCATCGCCTGCTTGGACGAGATCGCCGAGCGCTCTGTCAGGGGAGTGCTCTGAGCGTGCACGATCGTCTGCTTCTTGTCGGCCGTGGTCCTCTTGTGCATTTCAACAGCTTCAATCTTGTCCTTTGCTTCGCCTTGCAAGGATGATGCTGGGAATTGCCACAGGCCGGCCAAGAGGCCTGATCACAGGTAACCCACCACAAAGCTGGGATAAGCCTCGGTGCCCTGCAGCGCTGTTTTCGAATGTGCCGGAGCCTTCGATAGGCAAGCCGTACTTCTCCTACTGCACACTCACCCTTCTCTGCTCTCTGCTCGATCAAAACCTTTCCCTCGCTTGATCGAATCACAAGCACCAGACAAGCCTCTTCCCTCGGCGCTTTCTTGACCACCTTTTTTGGAAAGCGCTGCACGTGAGCTCGGACAATGTCCACAGCCTGCTGTGAAATTTGATCGTCGGCATTTGAGCCTGTGCCCTCCGGCTTGACATGTTGGCTTTGTTGCAAATTCGAGACGGTTCTAGCTCGACCAAAGTTGAGCGTGCTCTGGACCTTGTTCGTCGCGGCTTTCTCCTGCGCTGAGCCGCTCGAGGCTTTCATGACTCCCTGACGCTTTGGCAGCGAGGAGACTACCTCTTCAATCGGGTCGCACAGGGTGCACAAATCTTCAATGTCTGTCTCCTCCGACACTGCGGGAGACGAGTGTAGAAAACGCGCAACGGAGCGGTGTGTTTCGTCGTTTGGACGAAGCGCGACAGCAGCCAGTGTGCTTCCCTGTGATCAAGATTCTGTGATGTCAGCTGGCGTGAAAGTCTTGCGACATAGCAGTGACCGCTGGCTTCGACGTACCTCGGCGTAAGCTCGACACGTAGGACGAATCGGACATCTCTGACAGTCAGGTCTGAGGGGAGTGCAAATGGTACTGAACGCCCGCAAAAGGTTGTGAAAGGTGATGCAGGGAGGTCAGAGTAGCAAGACGAAAGAGCAACTCGTGCCAAATCAAACTCCATCACTCACGCCCCCAGTTCCATGATGGCCTGACCCCAATCCCCGCAGCTCTTGCTAGGCAGAGTCTTGCCGTTCGTGTCCCTCTTCGCCACAGCCTCTACACATGCTCTCGCTTCCCTCTCCAACACATTGAGCACCTTTTTGCTGCTCATGTCGGCGTACAATCCCATCTGACGAGAATAGACGCGGTAAGCGTTTCCATCCATCATGGGTGCAGGTTGACCAAAGACGATACAAGATATCGCTCCGGCAGTATAAGGTCCAACACCCGGCACATCTTTGCAAAGCTCTTCCATGGAAGAAGGCAAGAGACCATCATAGGTAGGGTGTGAAAGGACCAATTGAGCTGCTTTTTGGAGACGAGTGGCGCGAGAGTAGTAGCCTAGACCTTTCCACATGGACAAGACTTCTTCAGGACTGGCTGAAGCTAGCGCAGAGATGCCTGGCCACTTGCTCAGCCATCGATTATAGTATGGTATGACCGTCTCCACTCTGGTCTGCTGCAGCACTGCAATTCGTTGACGACGAATATGAGGCAGATGGTGAATGTGAGGCAGAGGCGTCGGACGAGATGCGACCAAGCGAGCAGTGCACTTTTGCGGATCCGACACCGTCACAGCACGAATCGTCTGATCCCTGCAAACTCACTGATTTCAGAAATCAAAACCTCATAAGATCTCCTTTTCAGTAGTTCCCTCAGCTCCGACTCTTTGCCCACATACAATGCCGGATCTATGAATGGTCTTCTCCACGGCATTTTGCGCGCAGCGCTGACTCCTTCGTACCAATCCAGTAGCGCTTGCCTCGTCTGAGCTCCCAGCGTCTTCGCGCTAGCCACGTAGTCGTCTTCGATACCGTGTGATGGTGGAGCGATTTCTTTCGCAGAGCACAGTGCGGCTTGCGAGAGCAACAGAGCAGTGTGATAGGATGTGCAGTGATGCCTAGCCAGCTCAGTCGCCCGCGAACAGGATCCCTGCATCGTGGCACGCTCAGCGCGATTGCTCTTCCGAGGCGATGCGTGCGCAACATCAGCATCCACTCTGCGCCTCTTCTTCAATCTCTCCAATTTATCCTCGCTGACCATCTCGCTCGCCTCCGACTGGATCGATACGCTGCTGCTGCTGCTGGATGCGAAACTGCTCGAATCTCTCTCTTCGCTCGTCCATCCGCTCTCTTCTTGCGAATCCGCAGGAGCTGCAAAAAGCGAGCGGGCTTTCTGGGCTGCTTGACGAGCAGGAGGCATAATGTCTGTCTCAAAGCTCCACTCCACTCCACTCCACCAATCGTGGATCAGAATGCTAGCTTGTAAAGTCCGTGCTACAGCTTCTTGAACTGGCTTGCTGGCTGTATGTGTGCGAAGAGACGCCGATCGAGGTTTGCGCGGTGCGTGTACTGTAGGCGAACAGAACAATCAAGACGGACGCATATATGCACGCGCAATCAAGAATCACGAATCAACACGCGCTTGTCACTCGCCGAGCGTTCATCTGCTACGACGCGTCGTGGCTGGGAGGTGGTTGAAGCCCGCACGAGAGGAACAAGGCGAATTGTGAATGTGAATTTGAATTTGAATCTGAATGTGAATTTGAATGTGAATGTGAATGGGAATGTGGACGTTAATCTTGAATGTGAATGTGAATGTGAATGTGAATGTGAATGTGAATGTGAATGTGAATGTGAATGTGAATGTGAATGTGAATGTAAATGTGAATGGGGCAACAAACATCCACCGATCAGCCAGCCAGACAGCCAGCCTTCATCTGTACTTTCA
>CCYA01000206.1:127333-143023 GCA_900000165.1 Ceraceosorus bombacis
TTTTGCAGCTGCGCAAGGTCTCGACGAGATGATACGCAAGCGTCGTGCAGAGTTGACGCTGCTCGCCGAAAGATTGCAACGCGCGCAAGAGCTGCTGCTGCTGCTACTTTCTAGCCAGAGCGACGCAGTCGAAGCTGAATCTTGCCTTGACCCAGCTAATCCGACTCGTCCGCAGGCCCCACTTTGATAGGCCGAGCCACTGGGAAAAGACACGAAACGACCTACAACAGCATGCTAGCATGACTAAGAGTCAATTATCATGATTGCGAAGATATTTTGCTTGGGAGGGGGGGGGAAGGGAAACTTGGTCGAGCCAATGCAGGATATGACTACAGTTCGTTTGAAAGCGTGTCGTATGTACTTGGAAGTAAGAGCGGGAGGGATAGACATTTCAAAAACTGGTGCGTGATTTGATTGAACGGCGACATTCGGATGCGGCTCTAGGAATCGATGAATGCATCCAGCTCGAGCGACGCCGCTCAGATCGCAAGGGGTCTCGGCTCATCGTTTGAGCCATGTTCGCCCATGTCGTCTTGGAAAGCCATGGTCACTGGAGAGACCATGCCGCCAAAGAGCGGAGAGTAGATGGGCAGTCCAGCAGCAGAAGATGGGACTGTGGCATGGTTAGGCTGATTCGAAGAAGAAGTGCCGGAGCTTGGTACGGTGGACGCTCCGAACACGGGCGTCAAGCCATTACTGGGTACTGTAGACATTTGGCCCAGAGTCGGCGGCGGTGCCGGCTCGCTGACCCGCATGGAGGAGCTGCGTTTGCCGAGCTCCGACCCATCTCCGTGCCTGCCCAGCGGCCCCGCTTGCAAAGGACCTGCCCGTAATGTAGAAGGAGCAGGTGAGCCGCGAGGACTAGCATCAGAAATGCGCAGTCTGGGCATTGCCTTCGCGGGTGACTCCGCTAGGTTTTCTTCCTCCACCATGGGTGTAGCAGGCAGTGCGACAGCGTTGACGTAGGTTGTCTCCGTAGCCGCGCTGCTCTCCCGCGTGGCTACAGAAACCGTCTCTGCAGCTGCTTCTCGAGCTCTGCGTGCCTTTCTCTGTCGTTTCTCCCGGCGCGTGACCTTGCCGCGCGAGGCTGACAGCTCAAAAGGAGGAACTTCAGCTAGTTGTGAGGCGCTCACGACGCCATTTGCCGCCGCACTCTGCGAGCTGTTGGCGCCCTCGGTTGATCTGACGGGCCACAATATAGGCGATACAAAGAACGCTTGCCGTCTTCTCTCCTGCGCACCGTCTGGGTCCGCCGCGTCCACGGCCATTGCTGAAGGGCTGGCAAGCTGTGTAGCGTAGCGTGGCGCTGCTCCCATGTGGATAGTCGCGCCTTCGTTGATACTGCGGAAAGGCGAGTGCTCGTTGTTGTTGGCACGAGATGAATTGTTAGCAGGGCTGCGACCGATCTGACGAGACGAACGCGTCAAGAGAAAGGCGCCTAAGTGCTGACGACCATTGTTTGCAGATACGCCCTGGCCATCCCGGAAAGCGCCCATAGGGATGCGGTGCCAACGTGTGATTGCGTTCAAATTGACATCAAGATGGCCTGTATCCATGACTGAGCTCGACACTCCTGAAGTCGCAGTGGAAGCAGAGGCGCGGCTGACAGACCGCGGTCTCAGCGTGGCGGTTGATGCCTGCATGTCCGCGCCCGAGGCGCTCATGGCGTCATTGTCTCCGTTCTCCGTCGCTCCCCCACCGCTATCATCATCTGAAGCGTCCGATGACGCGTCGCTGCTCCGCCAAAGCATGGCCGCATCCACTACGTCGTCCAGCTCTACAGGATCGACAGGCGCAGTCGCACTCCCTTCCGATGTAGGTGACTCTGAAGGCAGCATGTTTGAGCTGCTCTCGCCTGTCGCGGTGGAGGACTGGCGTCGCGAACGCTTCACCGAGTACGGTGGATTGAGGTCCGACCCCCGACGGTGTGTCCTTTTCCTACTCCCTGCAGCCAAGCCCCGCTTTTGCAACCCACGCCTCGAAGTGAATGGCGAAGGGGCTTGGTTTGAGCCGTTCAGTACTGCTCGATTTACGCCTTTTGCAGACGTGGGCATGAACGACCCCATAGCGGGGAGAGTGTCAGACTGCCTTAGAGGGGTGGTGGGCAGCGACGAAACGGCTGAAGGCAGTGCCGCGTGCTGTGATGCGGGGCTCGGAGCTTCGCTAGCTTCTGCCACATGCGTCTGATTGCCTGTGAGGAGGGAAAGGTCGACACTGGCGAGAATGTTCGCCGCTTCTTCGTGCGAGATGCCCAAGGCGTCTGCAGCTGCTGCGATCGCAGCCTGCGGATCGCGCGCCAGTTCCGAAAGAGACATCGAGAAGTCGAGCTCAAATGGATTGCTTATACCCACGCCTTCGCTATCAGCCGACTGATCTGTAAAAATCGCTTGTCCTGAGGATGTCACGGCGGTCGCAGCCCGTTGCAGACTGTTGCACTGCATGGGGCTATTTGAAGAGCGAGCTGCAGGTGTAGCAGTCGCAGTCGCAGTCGCAGAAGAGATTCGCCGGGACTTTGCAGCGGCGATCGCGCGCGCGCGTCTCGTATTCCGACCCCCTCGAGGAGCGACCGAACCGACGAGCAGACGCGGGAAAGGCATTTCCTCGTCTCCAAGCTCGTCGGTGGTGTCACCAGAGTCGTCGTAAACTTGACTAGCCTCCTCTTGCCACCGCCGCCAATCATCGCGCCCGCTCGCGGAGACACCCTCTAAATCGTCGTCGTCGTCGGTCGAGTCGTAGCTGTCGCTGTCGTTCGCGAATTCGAACTCGCCGTCTGAGCCAAAGACAGCCTCTCCATCGCCTGCTCGCGCGTAAATCAGCCTACCATCGAGGTCTTCAATAACCAGTAGCGGCACCATCTGAGATGCGCTTGCTGCTGCCGGGACAGTGGACTTTGAGGCCAGCGGGACTTGCGTGTTCCCGACGGCGTTCGATGCAGCATCCGCTTGCGCATCGAGCAACGCCATAGCATCCGCGTCGCCAATCTGTGCAAAGAGCGTCGGATCACGGACGGAGCCGTCCGGCTCGCTAAGATCACCGAGATGAATGTCGCTCTCATTGTCATCCGTTAGCTCATCGTCGTCCTCGTGCGGGCTGAGGTGGATACCCACGCTGTGATCACTGTCGCTGCCGGTGTCGGAAGCGAAGAAGTCGGTGAAGGAAGGTTCAGATGACGATCCAAACACCTCTTGCGGCTCGAACAGCTCATCCGTAACCTCGTCGATTCCCAACGACCGCATGGTGTCGGGCGACATCGAATGGTGTCGACGGGCTCTATGCTGCGACTCCTCATCGTCTCCGTCTATCGTGCTGGCTCGTCCTTGTCGCCCCCCGCTGAGATGAACACTCTGATGAGGGCCAGGCAAGCCGGACGTGCCTCTGCTGTTCATCCCGACGCTGTTCCTGCGGTCGAGCGAGCGTGTGCTTCCGCGCTGGGCTTGCATGTGTCTTTTGTGAGCCTCCTTTCGCAGAGCTCGTTGGATGATGTACTGCTCTTCTTCGTCGGTGTTCATGCCTCGCTCGGTGTCAGACTCGCCAGAGCCCAACAGCGAGTCGCCATCGCCTGCTGCCCTGAGCTTAGCGGCCATGACGGATTCGGTGTCGGACTCAGAGTCAGTGTCGGACTGCTTCTCTGCGCCTCCCGAGCCGGCGGGGGTCCGCGATCTTCTCGCGCCCGCAACGGAAATAGATGCACCATTGGAATCCTCCCTCTCACTTGGCACATCCGTCAAATCAGTGTCCGAACCAAGCTCGGCCTGATAATCCTCCTTGCGGACGGAAGCCTTGCGTTCCGCGGTGCGCTTGCGGCCCCGTCTATCCGCAGAGCGCTTCATCGTGTGTGCATCCCTGCTATCGTTGCGACTACTGCTCACGCTTCGCAACTTGCCTTCACGCTTTGCGCTCATCTTCGGCAAGGCGTCTTCCGGAACACCCAACCTGACGCCCGCAAATCGTTTCTGAGACCGAGCTGATCGAGGGCTGTATCTTGAGCCTCCAGAGTCGTCGTCGTCGGAGCTGGTGCACTCGTCCGTATTGAACGAGGAGAAGTTGGGGCTCCCAGACAGCGGTGCGCGAGTGCTGCGCTGTTGAGATGGGTGCGAGCTGCCTCGTGTGCTGGTACGCGCCCCTTTTAGGATAGGCGTACTTGCCCCTGAACTTATTCTGCTTGCAGGAAGGGGAGAATGTGGGAGCCTACCGGAAATGGCTGTGAGTGCAATGGAGGGTAAAAAATGTGTGGAGCAAATGCACTACGTCAGCCTGGGTGAATCAAAAGCCAGGTAAATGTAGCAGAAGTGGAAGAGCCATTGGGGCTGCCAACACGGGATCTGCCGTCTTGGTGGCACCCATTTGCACCTACATGCTGTGAGTCACTCACATCTGTTTTGGCTTGAGTAACGAGACATGAATGCTTATCTACGGCGAGATGAAGGACGTTATGGCGTAGCCTCGATGGCTTCGATAGCTTTGTTTGCTATGAAAGGGTTGACGGACCTCAGTCCTGTGGAGATTGGCTTTAGTGTCGACCAATTTGGCTGTGGAGCAGGCGTGACTCTTTGTTGGAAGGGTGTGAAGGTCGCAGCGGGGCGACAGGTCTGGAAATTGAGGCGTGTGGATGTTGCGGGAGTAGTACATGTTCTGCTTTTGGAATTGAATCAGAGCTTGCCCTGAGACAGGCCCTTGCGAATAGGGAGCAGACCTTGTGTGGCGGCGCAGACTCTTCGAAGGTGATGCGACTGGAGCACCAAGCGATGATATTTGTTTGTATGCGGCTGATTTGCTATGTGAAGCGTTTGTTGGTGGCACAGCTGAGTGGGTCGGACGCAGTGTGCAATGGTGACGGTGCGTGCGGCGGATTGCCGAGAAGGTGGTGGAGACTGGACCCCTTTGCATTCACAGTGGATGGGTGGACGGACGGGCAGGCAGGCGGGCAGGCAGGCGAGAAGGTGCTCGCGCTTCATTCATTCAGAATTTGGCTGAACTTCCTGCCGTCCAAGTCAATGAGTCCAAACGCGGCGGCAAGTCGTGCGCTGACTGGCTTGCGCTCCGCGCTCCCAAACGCTAGCTTGTGCTGAGCGCTTCATCCATTAAGCCTACGCGCGGGCTCGCGCCGCCTTCGTTCGTGATTCTGCAATAAAATTTGTCCCATGCAGCAGGAAGACTGAAATTTTCTGGGCACGTGAGCCGTCTGAAATGAACAAGAAAAGGCACAGCCAATTTTTAATCTTAGCGCGGAGCAGCACCACAAAGTCAGGCGAGGCTGCATGCATGCATGGCATGGCATCATCAGGCACTCAGCACGACTCACGACTCTCAGCAGCTGCGTCGCGCGCAGTAGTATGATGAGTATATGCACCTCTCCGCATGGCGCAGGAGCAGTCTGACGTGCTCACGAGATCTGGTCAGAAACTCTGCAGCTGCCAGCATAGACCGCGGCACACACGGCGAAGATCAAAGTTGAGTGCGGCCTTGCGTCGACGCGGCATCTTGTCTATTCAGGATCACGCGCGCTTGCGCAAGACGATCATTTCCATGCCAGTCACGACGAAGCGAGACAAGTGCCATAGGCACACTCCCAACTTTTCTTAATCCGAGCTTCGTGTCGACGAGGGCGTGGTCGGTGGACAACACAACGCATTGGCTCGCCAATCACCTAGCAGATAGCGGAGCCCACTTCCATGGGTCCGATTCAAATGACTCGAATTTAAGAGGATGTATGACTCGACTATGCAGGATACCTAAGCTTCGGATTGCTCTCATTTCGTGGAGCTGGACAACAGCTACTCTACAGTGGGTGGTCGCTTCATGAAGAGGGCTCGAAGAGAGAGAAGGAGCGTGAGGGGGCGGATGAACACACTGTTGTTTTGCGTGACCTCACTTGGCGCAAAAGAAGTGCTGAGCAACACGTTCTCGGTCAATGGTTCAGCATGTCAGCAGCAGCTATGATCTTGGGGGCGTCCGCGAGTTCGATCGCATCCGTGCTGAGCTCTTCAAGCCGTTCTCGATCCGTTTCAAGGCCTCCTCCCGAAAGCACGGCCTGGACTTCGATGTTGTCTGACTTGAGAACAGTGTTGTTCTCGTCGTTGTTGACGACTTGCAAGCCCAGAGAACGGCATAGTTGGGCCGAAGTATCCGAGATGCCTTCACTCGCGCCTTGCTTTTCGGTATCCGACGTCGGGTCGGAGTTCGCAACAACTATGAATGACACAGGACTTTCATAGAACTGGCAGTGATCCAAGCAACTGTCTAAGAATGCAGTCGCCGCCTTGGCCCGGCCAAAGCCTACTGTGGTGCTGAGAGGAGGGCCGCATTGCATGTTAGCGGGTACAATTGCAAGCTCCAGGACCTCGGCGACTCACAATTGAGCTGCACTAGACGGCTGCGATGCCAGCCCGCACCAGCAACAAAGGGTCGCAATGTCCAGAAAGAGGCTTGTGATTAGTCGCACGGACGAGACGGCTTTTTGCTGTTGTGGTATTGTCGCGGCCGTCGCGTTTGGTCTCGTGCTTGCTTCCGCTAGCAGACCTAGTACGTCCAGGACAACCGCGTCTTGTGGTGTCAGTCCTGACCTTGAGTCGCGCGCATTGCCAAATTTCAGACTCACTGCAAGCCTCCACTGGAGGCACTGGACTTCTGCCGCGTTGGTCAGGTTGCGATGGCCGTCCTTTCGCCCATTGCAAAGATACTGGGAGTAAGGTGGTGTGACAGAGGTGCAAAACCCCGGTCTATCGGACGGTTTTCGCAGTCAGCGCCAGACCCATGTCACTGAAAGATCACGACGCCAAACGCACCTTCAAAAGCTTGTGCCGGTCGCACACGGGAATGTCCTGCTTGAAAAGGCTGCCAAGGTCCTTTGGAGCTCGAGACCTCGTTGCCTTGTGAGCAAAAGGTGGATCACGTGGGCTTTCCGAATTGATAGACCTCGTTGCAGCTTTCGTAATCAGGTCCGCTGCCTCGTCAATAAGCAGATTATACTATCGACAGGACGGAGCATTAGCGCAATTTGTCAGACGTTCTCGGCGCCCAGAGGTAAGGCTCACATTGCGCAGGAGAGCCGCAAGCTCCAGTTGACGCACTGGCGGGTACTCTTCCCCTTCGATCGCAGCGTGCTCCTTCGCACCCTTTGGCAGAGCTGGGCTCATGGGCCTCACAGTAAATGATGACGTGTGGCTACTTTGGTCGGCCTTGCGCGACCTTCGAGCTTCGCTCGACGATTTCATGCGCTCCGATATGGAGCCGTTGCAAGATCGGCCGGCGCTTCGAGACCTCCGGGCCTCCAAAATCGATGGCTCATCTTCTGCGGCGCAATCGCCTGCAGCAAGCGGCCTCACAGAGCTGTGTGTTGTGGAGGGTGCCAGAGCAGGCAAGCGCGACGTTTGAAGCTCGCTCGTCTGTGGTCTTGATGTGTCATCTTCCTCAATGCTGGGAGACATGCGTCGGGATGGTCGACTGGTTACATTTCCATTCAGCTTTGACTCGACGTTCGGTCTCTTCGTGGAAGGTGGCGGTGTCAGTCCGACAGGCTCTTCGTGCCAACCGTCTACTTTGCCGAGCTGCTGAGCACGCGCCGTCCGATCTTTTTCCAGGCACGTTACAAGAGTGTGATCACCATCAAGTGCTGCGGCATCAGTCAAGAGGCAACCACTTGACACTAGTGGGACATCGCGAGCCAAGACGAGTTTCGAATGGGGGGCTTCGCCCCACGTACCGTCTCGCCAGAGGTTAATAGAATATCCACAGTGCTCATGTCTGACGGGAGCAAGGCCGGAAGGGGCAGTGGTGATGCCTAGGCCGAGGTCCTTCGATTCCGAGCATTCTTTCGTATCACCTTGACGAGCCGTTGAGCCAATCAGTGTTGTTGCGGATGTGGATAAGCTGGAGTACATCGTGGAGCTGGCGGATGAAGCTGTGTCAGGGCTAAGTGTTGGGCTGGAAGAGATTTGCGACACGTCGCTCGCAGGGGATTTCTTGAATACTATCTTCTGTGGCGACTCGTTTCCTCCGTCAGAGGTGTGAGGGCGAGCCCGTTTACCGAAAGATCCAACGCCCGTTTGCAACGACTGTGCAGAGGTGGACCTAACAGGGAACCGTCGAAGAGGCCTATCTTTCATGTCGCACGCCGCATCTGGCAGAAGACTGCGGTGAAAGGAAGTGCGTTTCTTGCCCAAAAGGTTGTCGTCGGATGCAAATCTTGCCGTTTGTAAAGAAAGGGGAGCGTCGGAGCGGGGGAATCGCTTCGACATAGGAGGGCAGGAGTCTGAGATACCCCAGCGCCGATTATCTGCACCCACGTCTTCACGGATATCGTGGTGACCAGTACCCTCTCGCGAAGGAAGCTGGTGTCGAACGAACGCGAGCGCTCGTCGTATCGTCTCACGCCGGTCCTTGTTGTTGTGGTCACGCTGATGACAGGGCGCGTCCATGTCACTTGCCGCCTCATCAAACGAGTCCGAACGCTGAACTCTGCTAGCTGGTGATACAATATGGCGGCCAGAAGGCGTGGAGCGCACACCCATTGAAGGGCTAAACACGCTCATGTCGGTGGCGAACTTCCTATGACTTCGAGCAGCCAAGAACAGGTTGGCCAGGGCCACTTGCACACGATCCAAGATCGCTTCAATTTCCCTTCTGACGTGGTGACTCGGATCATAAGCAGGGACGCGCTGCTAGCCAGGGCTGAGAATGACCAGTCGGAAGAAGAGAGCGCGCGAAATAGCATGACGTGATTGCGGAGGGTGAGAGTTGGGAGCGGTCCTTCTTATGTAACCGTGGGCCATACTGGCGGCGAAGTGAAGCATCCTTGACATACAATCAGAACCGCAAAGGCAAGGGAGTGGGCGAATGGAAAGCTTTCTGGAACCAGAGTGTTCTTCGGACCAGAGGCTCGTACTTTGAAATGCACCCAGCGTCGGGATCCGAGCGGCGAGCCGTGCGCACTTATGCGGAATGATGCCATCGGGTCGCAATCGCATCTTGATCAAGTGGACCTCAACAAGCTGGGCATCGCGTGTACCACCTCCTGACCGCGAGCAGATTGCACGTCCGAGTGAGTAATCGGGAGGATGAGGCTAATGCCAAGTGGGGGGCCGTGCGTCGCATGCAACTGCGACGAGGCCAAAGCGCGCGTCTGTTCTAGAAGATCACGAATACCAGCCAAGCGCTTGTGGGGCCGGCTAGGAGGCGAAAGCCGTCTCTCAAAGTCCAAAAGATTCACTTTCGCCTCTAGACCAAAGCTGGCCTTGCTGGGGGCACCGAGACGCGTTAGCATTAGACGTCAGCCTCAACGGAAGGCTTGCCTGCGCTGCTCTATCAGGTGAGCCCAGGTTGTTCCTTGTCTGGTTTTACGTCGCCATTTGGTCGGTTTGGACAGACGCCTTCACCGAAGGAGCCGAGCGTTGTTTGTTGTCTACTCCCACTCCGACTGACAGCCCGGTCGCTGCGACCGTGTGCGCCTCTTCCGCCGCCCTCTTGGCGCTGCGTTTGTGCAGTTTACTTGCGAGATGCGATTCTCGATCTTTGTCGGTAGGGAAATGACGATCGCATTGGATGCAGTAGAACAATCCGAGACCAGGTTTGTCCACATCCAAATTGCTCGGATTCAGCAAAGCTGCCGTCTTCTCGCTCGAGCGCAAATTGTCGCTGATTTGATCGGCATCTAGCTTGCGCGCACGAGTGCGCATGGCTCTTTGAATGTCTGAGCAGTTCCAGGAGGCAGGAGGGGAAATTAAGTCAGTCGCAGTGTCCGGCTGGGCAAGTAGGCCGCATAGGAGCGCGATCCGCTCACCTCGACGGCCATGATGGGATCTTTTGCGCGCGTAGGGCATTCTGACCCCGAGAAGATGTGGCGAACGGGAGTGGTGCAGCGGTGGTACAATTGGAGAAAGTAGCTGATGGCTGTCGAGCAATATAGTGCTGGATGGAACGCTCTTCAGAGCAGAGGCGCTGGCCACAACCTGAATGAAGGTCGCTTGTGCGACACCACGCATGCAGACCGGGACGCAGCGTTGGAGCCACTAGATCACGACAAGTAAGCACATCGAGATGAAGATGAACGTAAGGCTGTGTCAATTTTCTCGACCACGTGGCTGCATGCAGTTGCCGTGTAGTCCTCAACGTGGAGTGGGGCGCATACGCGTAACGCACATCTGCCATCGGAAGAACAGGTCACCCACGTGGCTCTCATGACCTATGCGCGCCCGCAGCTGTGCAGTCCAGAAATCACGCATCGAGTCGAGCCGAATCCAGGCTTCTGGCACTGCTCACGGCCACCCACTACCTCATTCACGACCACAAAGCTATCAACATCTCGGCCTCTCAGACAATTTCTTCAAGATGGTGAGCATCATTCGCGAGAATCAAAGACGGTGGTCTGGGCACGGAGTGGAGAGGCGTCAGCGACGAGCGGGTGCAAGCAGCATGCGCAGCTCCGTTGGCACTTTCAGCCGTATTTCTATCCATGGACGCGCCAGGACGATGCGGCGATGAGGGCGTAGGGCGCTGCATGGATAGGGATGATGAGAAGTGTAGACGCCCTAGCTCACGATGCTACCATCGAGATGGAGTCAGACTTGGAAATATCTGCTCGCTCTCGCTCTGGTCTGTGTACCACGGGGTCTCGAACCACTTGCTTACGCATGCAATTCCCGCGTCTTTATCCACAGACTCGTCTTTACACCAAGGGCCGTATTTTGGGTCACAAGCGCGGCAAGAACGTTGCCAGTGAGCACACATCTCTCGTCAAGCTCGAGGGCGTTGCGGACCAGAAGGAGGCTCAGTTCTACTTGGGCAAGGTGAGTTCTAGGCGAAATGGAAGCTCTGCGAAGCGGTGCTGGCTGTAGATTCCAGCTAGCACTCGTTGTTGCAACTGGTGGTTGGTCGTTGGCAGGGATTTCATCGATTGGTAGATTGAACGGAGGGACCCAGCAAAAGAGAGACACGTGCGTAGGAGCGCCAGCCACATGGTGCTTCTGTCGTTTGGACCTGCCCGAAACCAACTGTGGAGAAGGGGCGAGCTCGGGATTTGCGCTCGCATCTTTTCTGTGCCACTAGCTTCGAGCTCCAATTGACAATCCATGCCCATCTTACTCCACAGCGAGTTGCGTACGTCTACAGAGCGCACAAGGAGGTCAGAGGCTCCAAGGTTCGCGTTATCTGGGGTCGCGTTACCAGGCCTCACGGCAACTCTGGCGTTGTCAGGGCCAAGTTCCGCTCCAACATTCCTCCCAAGGCGTTCGGCGCTGTGGTTCGCGTCATGCTGTACCCCTCTCGCGGTGAGCATCCCCTCGCCGTTTCTGAATACATTGACAGTCTAAAGTTATCACAAACGGAGCGCTGACTTCAGACCTTGTTCCATGGTAACAGTCTAAGATTTGCAGACCTCGAATGCAAATCGTTTCAGCCTCAAAGCCTTCTTTCCGTATTGCCCCAAGCACGCAAGCTCTTCACACCATGACAAAGCCGACAAGCTGACGTATCAGACCTCAGCTCGTCCGGCCTTCGCGTCCGGAGTTGGTCCGACGAGAGGACGCTTCGGTGCGATACTGTAACACCTCGGCTATGGAAGCACACGAGTGCGACCTCGTCACAATGGCGTCACCTGACGCAATCATATAGCAAAAGCCAGAAAGCTCGAGCGTGAGACGGGTGATGATCGACAATCAGCCGATGATGGGCGTATCTGGCGGCTAGAGCGCGTGCGGGCACGCGGCTCGGCTTTGGTAGATGTAAGTCTGGGCGTCGTCCGACGTACTGCATACTGCACTCGGAGGTTCGTTGCGAGACTTGACAGGGTTGTAGCATGACTGCCCCTCCTTGGCGGAACGAGGCTCGTCAAGGCGCCCCAGCGAAGCGCAGGCCCGAGCTGTGACGACTCGTTCGAAATCCCGTTCTTATCTGGTCGCGCGTCTTTTATACCTCGTGACACGTGCACCTAAACTAGCGGGAGATATTCAACACTCCTCGTTTGCGTTCTTCTCGAACGGAATGAGGGGGCAAGAGCCAATTTTACGAACATCATTCCCGCTTGTAGGAGGGGAGGGGTCATTCTCGCCGTCTTGTTGCCATTTCGATGCTTGACCGCATGCGGTTTGGGTTTCTGGGAATAGGTGCAGACTTGACGGGAGATTGACCCCGTCGTTGTGGCCCGACATTCCATGAGATTGGTCTTGCGTCTTCGCCGCTCTGCTGTTTCGCACACGAAACTTGTATCTGCAGTTGTTGCCCGCTCGCCCGGGTGCTACCTCCCTTTCGCGTGTTGGTGGTGGGTGCTGAGATCTTTGCACGGATTGCTGTCAATTGCTAGCGCGCGAAAAGCTTCTCTCTGCCATGTCCTCCCTCTCACATCAAACGTTCGCGTCTTGCAGTCGCCGCATGCAACGCGCGGTGGACCACATACAGAAGGCCCTTGGACTATGTGCACACTCAGAGTTTCGACGGGGACAGCTTCGTTTGTGGCTGGAATTTATACAGTATCACACTCTTGACTGGCTGGCTGATCATGGGATGGATGCTTCAGCTCGGGAGACTTTAATCCAGGAAGCGTGGTTCTTGGGTGGCACTGGTCTGTCTGTATTGAAAGCACGTGTACAGTAAGAGAGAAAAGCGGAATGACGCTAATGACGATGGTAGAGGTTACAGTTACAAATGTGAGGAGATATCTGGAACGATTCGACTTGACCATGTGAGGCTGTCAATCTCAAAAGAAGCAAGAAGAAACAATGTTGGCGTGGGTGCGAGGGTCGAGTTGAAGGTATGGTCCTGGTCATTGGCAAAATGCCAAACCCGGGTCAGCATCGTATTGATATGCTTGGCGGTGTACTTTCCGAACGCCCGGAGAACGCAGTTGTATGTGCGGATGGAGAGCACACTACTCACAAGATCAAGCTCTTTGATTGTGTCTCGAACGTCCAGTGGTGAGACTTCTAAAGAGTCCCAGCCCCGCGCCCTCGCTCTTGGCCCTAGCGTGTCTAGATTTGGCAGCAGGTGCGGGAGGTTTGACTTGCGGAGCGGCCGAGGCAGCTGGCAGTGGAGAAATTTTGGCTAAAGGACTGCTCAAACCACCAGTGGGAGGAGATCTGCTTCCGCGATCCAACTTTGCCCTTTCGATGTTGTCCCTCTCTGCTTGCCACATTGCGCGCGTGTGGGCCAGGACGGATGCTGCGTATACCTTCGCTTCTCGTTCTTGCTCTGGTGTTCGAAGCGCTTGATCGTTGACCCATCCATCGTGTGAAGAGGAGGAGGAGGAGGAAAGACTGGTGGGTGAGGTGAAACAGTCTGATGCGCTCGTTGGAGAAGATATGGACGGGTGGACAAAGGCCGCGCCGCCAATGGGCACAACAGCGTGCAGCATGATGGACGCTTGCGTACTTTGAAGAGTTTGTTTGCTAGATCGATGGATGGATGTGCGCGATCCGCTTCGCTCCTCGAAGGGGAGTCTTGTTCGGTCAAGTATGCAGAGATAGAAGGAGGTGGGTGAAGGGGAGAGGATGAAGAGGCAACTTTCCTTGATGCTACCCTTATACGACCTCCAGACGTCTGTCTACAGTCATGATTGGCCAAGCAATCGATCAAAATCTGCTCTGCGGACTCACGCTCCGGCTCAACGACTAGCCAAGACCTTGAACGCCATGCCACGCTTGGACAAGTCAGTCTCCCGTTCTTGCTGCGTCCGGAAGCTGCAGCCGCTCGCTGCTCGCTGCAAGTGTCAAGTGCCGCTCTTCTGCACGCTCCAGACCAATAAATGCGTCTTGATCGGACTCTCAAACCGCGGCATCCTTGATCGGGATTGCAAAGATGCGTGCGTTCGGTCATGCCACGGCGTAGAGACAAGCTATTTTTTTTTACGTGTGGAGGAGGAGAGGCAGGGGCAAAAGCAGAGGCAGAAGCAGAACCGATAGCAGACCAGGTACACTGCTGCGATCGAGGTGCGTGTCGGCGGTACAGCCGAGCTGCGTGGTCAGCCCATGCAGCATGAGCACTCCGACTCGAATTACGATCGTCTGCTGCGTTACCCCGCCAAAAGAGGCACGAAATACCGCAGCTTTTAGCACGCGAATCGCCGTGTCCGGCGAGGGTATCCGCGTCTCGCTGCCTCGCATCTCTCCACAAAGTGTGACTCGTGATTGGTGCAGCATGCATGCATGCATGCATCAGACCAGCATCCTTTTTGATGCAGCTGTCTGCAGCTTCAGTCAAATGAGTAGTCGAGCAGCCGTCATCAGCTCTGCATGCATGCCCACCAAGTCGCCGTAGGATGACGTTTGCGCACGTATATAGGGCTCTTCTGAACAGGTGAAACGCTGTTCGGGAACGATGAGCAGTCATTGAAGTCGCATGCACAGCTACGCTTGGCTCCTGAGGCAGATCTCGCATGTAGTCGTGGGCCTATCGCGATGAGTCTGCTTAACTGTAGAATAACATGTCACCGCTGACACTTGGCTTGCGTACAGTGGCTCAGACTTGCGCAAGAAGGAATTGGAAAAGTGTGATTGGGCTGAAGCCAGCAAGGGGAGGGGAGTAGCAAGACAGAAAAACCACACAAGTTTTAGCAGCTGCATGCTGGACAAGATCCAAATGAGCAAGTTGTCGCTCGTAATGGCGCCGGGATCATGAATGCAACCTGCTACTCACTGTGCTCGTGACTGTACATGTACCTACAGCGCTTTACGCCATCTGCAGGCTCACCTTTCCGTTGCTTGCCTTCCGCATCATGATTGTTGTCGGATCTCAATTGACGGCAGCGCAGCTTTAATCGCAGCACACATCGTAGCTTGACGCGGAACTATACTGCAGACACGAGCGCTTATTGCATGTCGCCTGACCAGCTCATCACCAGCAGCATGGTCGGTCTGTCTGTCTTCGCCGCCGTGCTTGCCAATCATTGACACTTGGTAGCAGCGGTGTCTTGACGGGTGTGGCTTTCCGCCGTCATGTGAGCGCAAAGCTTGGCATTGCCCGCGCGCGCGTGCACTACATGCGCAGTCGTGAGTGCGGGTGCGGGTGTGAGATTCTTATAATTACACGGCACGTAACTACCCGAGACGAGACCGCATGACGACAAGCAGGGATGAATAGACCGTGGACCACGACGAATGCAGCATTTGGCTCCCTACTTGGCCTCTTCAGCGGCGAGCGGCACTGCCGAGAGAAGGGTAGCAGGCACGTGGCCCAGAGCAACAAGCGCCGCAAGAATGCTCTCGAGCCTCCAAGGGACCCTGCAAAGCGGCCGAGAGATAAGCGAGGGTGAAAACGCGCTAGTACGAGATCTGCTTGCGGAGAGCAGCTGCGATCTACTGTACTACTAGCTGTACAGTATAAGGATTCACAGTTCGATGATTCGTAAGTCCGATTGATGCAGCGACCACGATCGACACGAGGGGAGGGACACCAAATCAATGATCGCAACCAAGCCGACGGATATCCTGCTCTGCATGCCATTCAACAGACAGAGCAGGGTGGCTGAGAAGATTGCAAGTTTTCGTTTGGACAGGCCTCGTCGCGGCCAGTGTTGGTGAGATCACTCTGCATGTGCGTTACAGCACTGTGACTGTACCTCGCAATAGTATCTAGAGCTGCAAAACACTCGACAGGCTTCAAGCTCCGTGCTCGCCTCGGCGTCTTGCCCTCCCACTCGAGCCAAAGATGAAGGGGCGGGGCGCCTACGAAATTCTGCCAAGCTGACGCTAAGCCACTCTCAAG
>CCYA01000206.1:143407-157975 GCA_900000165.1 Ceraceosorus bombacis
GGATGTTTCCTATCAGTCACCAGTTAATTGTGGAGCTGCGCCCATTCGCCATGTGTCTCGAGCGCAAGGGTTCGAGCTACATACAGGTAGAGTGAGTATACGTAGGGTGCGAAACGTCGGGCCAATCCGATCCTTCCGCTATCAGACTCTTCCGCTCTTTGCCCGCGATGCGACCAAGTCGACCTGGGGTCTTGCCAGATCCCATTGCTCTCGACAACAGCAGAGCGGATTGCACAGCTCACAAAGCGGAACCAATGTCGCCCGGCGCGGGCAAACGGGCTTCGGAACGTGGTTCGATTAAGTGACTTTGCAGCGCCGGTGTCTTGGCAGTACGTGAACATTAGAAAAACGAGTGCCGAAATGAGCGGATCATGCGCAAGGAATTTTGCGGAGGCCTGCAGCACCAGCAAGCCTGATGTACACATGACGCTTTCTATTGATTAACTCCAATCGGCGGAGGTCGTCGATTTAGCATGTCTTGGCAAACAGCACACGAGCGTTGCGAAGCGATCGTGTGGTTTGCAAAGCGGAGAGCAGTGCTGACGTTGCCATTCCTATAAGGAGTCAAACAGACTCGATGCCGCGCCCATTTGTGGATTTGTGTCTATTCACCATCCTGCTTTTTTCACCCACGCTCAAGCAGAATTAGGCCGGTATGAATGTCAACGCCGAGAAGCAGCAAGAAGAGGGCGTGGCTACGCCTCAGTCGCCAGAAGCGCCTACCCCTACCAGCAGCAACGAGTCCAGCAAGCCAATCCGTCCTCCGCTTAACGAGAGCCGCACCGTCTCAAGGACAGGCGCACAGCTGATACATTGGGGTGACGATGATCCCGAACATCCTTTCAATTGGTCACTAGGTGAGTGAAGCGTGCCGTGCATGTCACCCGAGGACCTCGATCTCCGCTTATTCAGGCCGCTCGCCTCACTCGTCCACGCAAACGCCAGGCCGGAAATGGTTTGCGCTCGGAGTAGCTCTTCTCTTCAACAGCTCTACAGCCGTGAGTCCGCCAAATATTGCGTCGAGCCATCTTTTGCCTACTCATAGTCGTGCCCACCGTAGATGAACGCTACCGGCTACACCACGGCTCAGCAAGTCGGCGCAGCAGAGTTCAACACCAGTGAAACGGTCTGGTTGACGGGCACAACGGCCTATCTCGTGCCTGTGGCTCTCACACCATTGGTATTGGCGCCCTTATCAGAGATCCACGGTCGACGTCCGCTCTACCTGATTGCACTTTTTCTGTACACGATGATGTTCATCCCGCAAGCTTTGGCTCCGAACATTGGCGCTATTTTAGGCTCGAGGATAGTGCAAGGATGCGCCGGGTCGGTGGGCAACACCATGTGCGCGGGTAGCGTCGCGGACCTCTTCCCAAAATCTCAGCGAGCCATACCCATGGGCTTCTTTGTGCTGATCGTATTGTGAGTCTGGTGCTGTCGGGCGTATGACGCGGTCGATGTCTGACAAGGCTTCTGCCACCGATCTCCTAATAGCATGAGTCAGGGCATTGGCTCCACCGCATCCGGCTGGACTGTGCAGACCGTCGGCTGGAGATGGATGTGAGTGGCTGGTGAAAAGGTGTCTCGCCAGGTGAAATTGGCGCTGAACATCTGCCTGCCCCTCCTGCATGCAGCTTCTGGTGGCAGGGTGCTGTGGCTTTGGGCTCTTTGGCGATCATGCTGGCATTCATGGAGGAGACCAGAGAAGGTGTGCTACTCTCGAAGCGAGCTCAGCGCATAAGCAAAGAGCAGGGCATCAAGCACGCGACGGAAGATGAGGAGGAGAGGAAGTCCTTCATCCTGATGGCGTCGCGAAATCTTGGACGACCGATTCTTTTCTTTTTTACCGAGCCAATCGTTGCTTTCCTAGCTCTCTGGATCGGGTGAGTGGTACGCCGCGTGACGCTGCTGCTCGAATCCCAGGCTGACGGGATGCAGGTGCCCAAATCGAAAGGTTCTTGTGGGGCGTCGTTTTTCTTTCGCTCGAGGGTGTGTCGGACACCTTTATGGTGTATGGCTGGGACGCTGCTTTGATCAATACCGTCCTGCTGGCCATTGCCGTGGGCGGGCTAATCGGCTTCTTGACAAACCTGCACCAGGCCAAGCTGTACGATAGGGCAGCAGAAAGGGCAGATGGCAAGGCACCGGCAGAAGCCAGATTGTATTGGTCCATGCCGGGTGCCGTCTTCACCGTAGGCGGTCTGTTTTGGTACGGTTGGGGAGGGCAGGCAGACGTGCATCCCGCAGTGCCCATCCTTGGCTTGGTGCTGTTCTCCTGGGGCACTTACATTATCTACCTCGCGACGCTCAACTACATTTCGGACAGCTACGAAACATATGCAAGTAGTGGCATAGCTTGCCAAGCTCTGCTAAGGAACATCTTTGGAGGCACTTTTGGACTCTTTGCCCACGGCATGTACAGGAACCTCTCGCCGCCTATCGCTTCTACCGTACTAGCCTGCATATCCGCCTTCCTAGGCATCGCGCCTTTTGTCCTCTTCTTTTTCGGACCACATCTCCGTGCGCGCAGTCGCATCCACAAACGTCTCATGCGGGAAGAAGACGAGCGCAGAGAAAAATTCCACGGCTAGGCGATGCGAGACTGGACCAATGAATGACGCCTAAAATTCTAGCACGCGTTGCCTGGCTGCGTCGATTCGCACATATATGGCTCCTTCCTGGCTGTCTACATCGTGATGATGACGACGAATCAGCTGTGTGCAATGACGAGCACCGTAGTGCGTCGGATGATGCCCCAGATAGGCGAGCGATTATGCTGACGCTTGGTCAGCACAAATCCGCAGGAGTGGAAGGTCAGCCTGGAACGGGTCATCTCCGCTTTGAGGGCCACGCAGACGAGACTTCGCCGCGTGATTGTGACGATTCACTGTCACATCAGCCTGCGCAGCTGAGAGAACTCTGCTCGCGCCATGCCGGAGCTTCACCATGCAAGCGTGGCTCGTCTCAAGATCACGTTGTTTCCTCGTGCTGGACTCATGTACCTTTGTGCCTGACTCTCAACATCCATCACTCGAGCCACTCACGACCAGATCGCTCAATTGCTGCTCTGGTTCACGCTTAGTGCATGGACACAGGCGCAAGGAGCACGTGAGGTTGCTGCATAGAACTTCAGGGCTGGTCCATGCAGATTCAATGATTGCTTTGACCCGCCTGGCGATGCGCCGAATCATCACTCAGACTCGATCGATCGCACCGGCTAGCAATTCGTGATTGTACAGCATGGTCTCACCGTCGTGGCTGTTGATGCCCGCATGCGAATCTCTCTCCCCCTCAGATCCGCTGAAGAGAAGCGGCGTGCCTTGATGAGTCACTTATCGGCGAATCGAGATTTGTGCATGGAAATACTGTATTCACGTGATCGTGATTCATGCAGCAGCATTCAAGATTCTTAATTTCACGAGTTACGAGTTGAGTGCGAATATCCGCGCTCGAAGAAGTCTGACCGCTGGTCGCGAACCGCAAACACCATCAATATACAACCATCACTTGCTAATGGATTCATCAGCCTGCTCTATAGCTGCGTGCTGACCATGCACACCTTCATGCAGTTCCAACCGCTCTGCTCCGAGGTGCCATTTGTTCCTGAATCAGGTGAATCAGGCAAGGCTCAAGTGTTCACCGGTATGCGGGCGGGCGGGCGAGGACATGCGTTGTACATGTATGTATAGTCGTGAGTATGTATGTATGTTACATCAGCGGCGGATCATCCTGCTGAACAGGCCGGCACTGAGCACCGCCTCTCGTCCGCGGTGGCAGGAGATGAGGTGTCGCTCACCATTTTGAAACCCGTGTTCAAAGGCTGAGATTGGGAATAGCATCACGTGAATCAGATATTAGGTGTGCCTTTATCGAAGCTTAGGCAGTGGCACTCGATCTTGTTGCAGGTCACAATCGAGGCCGGCATGCAATCGTGAATTGCACTCACGCTTCACCATCATACTGATCAGTCAGTCTATGCTGCGGCGCTACATGCTATGTAGCTGTCATGCGCGGCTACAGGGATCGTCGCAATCGTTTGGATACGCGGTCTCTTCCAAGTGTGAAGTGCTCGCTTCGATGACTCACATATTGTGAGGAATGTTGATGAATCTCACACTACACAACTTGAGTCCGCCCGGCGAGGCGCTGTGAGTGCTTGGCGCTTGCTGCATCACACTACTACTGACTAACAGCACAGCTCCATCCATCACACGTACGTGTCCGATAGTCTGACTCGCGCGAATCGTGAATGGGTGGACATGAAGGATGGATCGGATGGCATGTGACCCGCCGGCGGCGCGCCTTCCCATCTATGCATCAGCACAGCATAGGTAGGACTAAATGATGGGATGGAGTGAATAAGCTCGTGCGGATCGTGGTGCTGATTAGTGCGAATCTACATTGATTGCCATTCGTGATTCAAAAGGGATCGCGGACCGCGGTTGCACCTTGGCGTTGCGCACACTCAGCAGATTGCTCGACCGCTCGAACAAGGCGCATAATCGACTTGCTGGCGACCGACCGATCGTCGTGCACTGATGGACGCTCGCTGTGGCGTGTACTATAGCTGTGTTGCCGCCGCAGGAAGGTGAGACGAGACGCTGACCAGTGCCACACACCTGCTTATCCATCATCACATGTCCCGTCCGCGCTGCGTGACGCGGCGGCACACCCGAGGAACGCGCTCGCGATCGCGCTTCTTCTCAGAGGTACAAAGTGATATGCTGTGTGGGTGTTTACCCTTCTCCGCCATAGTTTGACCTGTACGCGCCACCAGCTTATGGCACTGCTATCTGCTTGCTGTCATACGGTATACGTCTCGTGTTGCGTGCGAGGGCGATACTCGGTGCTCCTGAATGCGTTCACAGCTCAGCAGCCAGCCAGGCAGACCGACTCGACGCCCTTTCCGGTGAACATCCGCCTGCGTAGCCAAACAACTCCAGCTCGTGTTCAACCACCAGCCACCCACTCCACAAGCACTACCATTCGCCCCCTGTCTAGCCAGCGAGCCAAGTTCTCGTCCCTAGCTGCTACATCTGCCTCGGAAGCGCGAGCAGCCATCTCCTCAGCTGCTGTTCTTTTGCGCTCGGAACGGCCACCCGCGGATCTTTATTGTAGCTCTGAGCGGCTGCAGAGCGCTGTCCATCGTTTCCTCCTGGAAGGTGCGTTGACCGCTGAATTCGAAATCGCGATCCGGACTTCAGGCAGCAACTGCAGGCATCTGATCGCAGGTGGCTCAGTCAGAACGTGTTGAGCATCTGAGTGGAAGCTGGCTGGAACTGGCCGGCCAGACGCACGTCGGACTCATTTACACACCGGATGCCTTTTGATCGACGTATACAGGTGGCCGGAGTGAGCATGCATCAGGTCGAGGCAATCAAAGTGCAGCACCGCGCCTGGCCCCGAATCCTTAGCGCTGTTCGGGTGGGACCACGAGGTCCGCCAAGGTACAGGTGCTGTATCTGCAATCTATTCACGTCATCCGCAGCTGCACAAGACAACCCTCACGGCCTGGTGGCATTGCACAGGTGGAGGAGATGAATGGCAAAGGCTGGAAATTGCCATTGCCAACATGTGTTGGCCGCTCTTGTGGAGGGGAGAGAGAGATGCGTCCAAAGGGATGCGCTGGCAGACGACTTGCTCTCTTCCATCTGGCCGGTGCACAGGATCAGCCATACGAGCCGTTTCTTCAAGCGAGCTCGGCTGTGCAGAGAACGCAGAGTTGCTGCAAGAGTTCCAAGACACCGATCTGCTTGATGACTTACTTGACTGCTAGTATCGCCTTGCCCCTTTCCTCGCGCAGTCACCGCGCCACGACAAGCGCTTTTCGCCACACCTACGACCGACTCGATCACCTCCACCTTGGCTCGCTTTCTTCTTGCGAGCCAACAAAGAATAGATTGCGACGCTAGCGCTGGTGGACTGCAACGCGCTTGTGCTGCTGCTGCTGCTCTGTGCTGTTGCACCGCAGGCAACAACTGCACGCGGGCGGGCAAGAGCAAAAGGCGCCCACGTTGCAGCCGGCTTGTGCGACGATTTCGAACTGCCAAGTCGCGTTCCTGGCAGCAACTAGTCCATCATTGGGCAAGTCTTGCTGGTGCATTGGCAGGTCTAGACGAGAGGGAATGGACAAGGACCAGTCGGGCTCGACGATAAAGAAGAATACTTCCGCTTGTGAGTGGATAGAGCTGTCGAGCAGAACGTCACCGAAGGAGCGGTGCGTGTGTCAAGAGTCGTACGATATTCGGGCTTGATTAGATCTCGCCTTGGCGGAGTAACGTCCAATGCCACAGTAGTCGGCTTCCAGACTTCCGCACGCTTTCTGCCTCCCGTAGCGCTGGTTGTATACCGCCTAGACTTGGCCCTCGGCTGCTGGACAGCGACTAGGTACAGCGACAGCCTCTCGCACGTGCGTGCAGTTGCCCGCGTCCGGCATATTGTACCAGCAGAATTCGCAGCTTGTCAGCCCATGCGCCGAGGCTGCAGATCTTCGGCCGCGGGAGGCTTGTTAAGCTTCTATCCGTGACTTTGTCACCGACCAGCGTGCTGGCCGGTCCTAGCAATTCTGCGTCCTGCAGAGGTCGTGCGCTTCGAGCGTTCTCAAAGAGAGCAAGTCGCAAGTCCTTGCCCATCGTCGAGGTCTGCCCCGCTCACTTTCCCGGCCTGATAAGGGCTGCTCGATCACCTTTGGCTTGTGGGTCGGGATGACGTGAATTCCGGTCAATGCGACAGCTACAGGGGTGGATGGAGCTGCGCGCACAATCACTAATCGCCATAGGCGCATGGCGCAACGCCCCACCCGATGCAAGCGTAGGCAGGTCGGAGTGGAAGATGATACCTGTGCCTGTCTGTCGAATACGAAGTTGTCATGCAAGCAAATGCTCACACTCCGACAATGTGCGAGGCGGTGAAAGGCTATGCGAAAGCAGCGCCCAAATAAGCAAGCCTTTACGCGCTTCCTCGCTTCTCACCATGCGCTGCCAAAGGGGTTTGCCCGTTCGTCTTGCACACGCCACCCTGCTGGAGGAGGTACTCCTACTGTAGCCATGGCTGTAGGTAGTTCCTACGCGTGCAGGCGAACGCAGCTCCTTTTCAGCTGGCCTGCCCTGCGCAGCATCGTGCAGCTCCTCGAGAGCGTCGGCCCTCCGCAAACTACACCCAAAGAGCTGTAGATGCGGCTGCACGGAGCAAGCACATGCTTGGCCGGGAACCCAAATAGGCTTTTCGGACGCGTTCCAGCAGTTGCGTTGTTGTGATGTGCCTCAATCTCGCCGCGCGCGCCAACCTCCGCGTCTCGGCTGCTTTGAGCGCCCTGTGCCTCACGCATACCTACTGCCCAAGCGGGCTCGCATCTTGGCTCGAGTCGCGAAGCGGACCTCTTGACGCGCCGTCCACCATCCGATGTGTTGACTCGGGCTGGCGTAACCTTCACGCACCTTGTGCTAATACCCTCTTCATGCCCCCAACTCTCTCTGTTCACTTCCGCTGAAGAATTCACTGCACAGCTCACGGAACGGAACGATTATCGGAGCAGACTTGGCGGGGTGTGCTGCACAAGACTGGATCTCTCCACATCCCGTCTCCGTAGCGTTGACAAGATCTTCTCGGCTTGCCTGAGAGCGACGCTCACTCACACCGCGAAGATGTCTCAGTACGATCAGCGCTTCTCCGCATCATCCCTTGCGGGGCCCAGCAACGGCAGCGGTCGCGATGCGAATGGATCTTTCGACGCGTCGCACCTCGACCCGAATAGTCAGAGGAGCTCGTCAAATAATATGAGAGTTGAGCCGGGCGCACGCCACGCTTCCAAGCAGGTGCTTGCCCAGACTGCGCTTAGATCCCCCTTTGAAGAGGCGACAGCCAGGACGCGCCCTCACCCTCGTGACACCATGTCCACTTATTCACGCGCTTCCATCGCGCAGTCACTCGACGACGAGGCACTCGCTTCGCGGGCTCCAGCGTCGCAGCGAACGCTGCATCCTGCTGAAGCAGGCTCCGGCTCCGTCGATCGGAATTCCGCTTTGGGCGATGAGCCTCGCTCTCGAAGGGCCCCTCCGACGAGCGAAACCTTGCGCTCGACCGGCGCAAACTACGACTTGCCAAGATCCTCCTTGGCTGGACATTCTCAAGCTTCGCAAACATCTGGCATCGGCCCGCGAGGGAACGCACTAAACGTCCGTGACTTTGCGATGGGTCCCTACGATTCGCGGACACGGGTTGCGCCCGCTGCTCACGACGTCCACGGAAGCGCTGATCGGACGAGGGTATACGGCTTGGCTCGCGATCTGCGAGGAGTATCTCCAGACAGTGCCCATCTACCCCTCTCGATGGGGGGCAGTGATTATGGGTCCCATCCAACAGCCGCCGGAGCTGTAGTTGGCCAATCTGCGACGAGTGTAGCCAGCAATGGGTTCAGCGTAGAGATCTTTGCCCCCAGCTTCGATCATCGAGGTTATCCAATCTACTCGGGCAGAGCTGCCATGATCCGAGGCAGGATACGCATGCATGCGAGCGAGAGCTGCGAAGTCATCGTCAAGGTGAGTGGGCAGTCTGTGCGGCTCGTAGGCGAGGTCTGGGACTGACGCTTGCGTGAAAACGCTCCATGTCTTTGCAGCTTTGGGCGTACACGTCTCAAGGGTCTCCTGCGGCTATCTGGGACGGTATCGCTTTGTTGCCTCCAGATCAAGGCAGCGAGACTCGAGTATTTGAAGTTTTCGACACCGTCAAGACTGATGCGCCTGGCGCACGCCTCCGGCCCCGTCCTGCTGCGCCTGGCGAGCAACCCTCCGACCATTTCCCGGCGACTGATGATTTGGTTCTGGAGCTGCCCTTCGAGACGCAAATGCCACAAGGTACTGCGACAAGATGGAGGGACGGCGAAACGCAGGTCGTGCCAGTCGCCATGCCTCCAAGCTTCGAAATGTCTAGCGAGTCGGATGCGAAGAAGAGGGCAGACGATCGAGCTACCGAAAAGGAGATGGCCGAGAGATTAAAGCACGGGACGGTGACTTCATCCGCAGTTAGCGTCAGGTCAAAGATGACGCTAGGCTTTGGCAGTGCTGGCGGATCGGTCGCGAACTCTGTGAGAGAGGCGCTGGAGAAGGGTTTTGGGGAAGTGTATAGAATTGGTTGCTTCTACTCCCTCAGCTTCACACTGCAACGGCAAGGGGACCCGGAGAAGGAGTCGAAGTTCGGGAAGCTGGTGGGCAAGAAGGTCAAGAAGGAAAAGCGGCCATACGATACGTGAGTCTCGTTCAGTTACAAGGCTGATATGCGATTGACATGGCTTCTATGCATCACGACCGCTCGGCTGACCGTCGTATGACCGGTCCTTTCACAGCATCACGATCCCGTTCCTGTTCCTGGGAGAACCGTCCGCCCTTCGTTTGCCACCTCAGAGCCTGCCAGACGCTCTACCGAGCGAGATATTCTTCAGGGCTAATACCCGCGTGGCTGAAGACTGGATCATTGCCCAAGCCACAGCAAAATGGAGCGGCAGTCTTATTCGCACCGCTAAGCGCAGCGTAGAGCTTGAGGTGCGTTGTATCGACTTGGTGGTGGAAATCCTGATCCCTGCTGAGTCTCGCGTCTTCAACGCATTCACAGCTGCACATGTATGGAGTCGAGGGGCAGCCGCCCGTCCTACATGCGCCCTCTGCGTTCCCCATTTTGATAGTGATTCGACCAAATGATCCTCACCTTTTACCGCGACCTAGGGAATCGACCAACTCTCCAAGCATGAGCATCAGTGCCTCTTGGAATTCGGCGGCAGGGTCTCCAGTCCCTTCGCATACTCACAGTCCGGGGGCTTCGATACAGGGAATGCCTTTGCCACCTCCTGCATCCGGCCTGCCGTCTTCCATTCACGACGCGCTCGGCGAGCAACAAGAGCGAATCGACGACGTCGAGAGCACTTCAAATGACGGCCTTGTGTCGCGTTTCATGCGATCGTCACTGAATCTCACTCGCGCACCCTCAGGACATTCGAGCGCACAGAACCCGATGCCGACTTCACGCAGCTCTGCCAGCATTGCTAGTCCATCGACAGGCGCCTCCCATCGAAGCAGCACCTCCAAGCAAATCACAAAGCAACGCTCCACCGCGAGTCTTGCGAGTGCATTCGGCAAGCGGAGGCCGTACACTGCTCCTACAAGCTCTCGAGGATCTCTTTCGCCGCCAGGTTCGTCTACGGTGGTGCCGGAGCGCAGCGATGGGCTGGACCTAGCAAAGTTGGTGCGCGTGTCGCTATTGCAGACCACCTACTGCACGGCAACAGGACCTTCTGATGTGCCACGAGTGAGACGAAAAGTCATCTCCTTGGCAGAAGTCGAGGAGATAGATCCAGCCACTGTAGTCGGCGGACCTGCGAGCCCTCCGCTTGACCTCGGATTGGGCGAAGGCGAGACCACTGGAGCTGCGGCTTCGAGAGCTTTGATCGCACACGCCAAGACTACTGGGGTTCGTGTCCTTCGTGGGGTCATCAAGGTTAGCGGCGACACAACCCCGGGATTCAGGTGCCAAGGTATCGAAGTGAAGTACGCATTAAAGATCGATCTGCTACCTTTCTCGGCAAAGCATTCCAACAAGAGACCGGCGAGCGGCGGCGCCGGAACGGCATCGAGCATCTCGGATGCTTTGAGAAGCATAAGCGAGACCGCACGACCCTCGTTCTCCTCTAGAAGAGAAGCTTCGCAGTCATATTTCGATCGCGGGAACCCGTCCGATAGCGATCCTAATTCGACACCACGCACGCCGCCAAACTACCCAAGATCTTCACACCTCGCGGGCGGACAAGCGGCATCCCCGCCACTGCCACCTCTTCCGCCGCAGCATCGCGGATCGCCGGGTACGCTGGGCAGCCCGCAAATGAGCGATATTCGCTCTTACGTTGGTGGTTCCGGGCAATCGCATGCCGTGGGCGATAGCGTGTACGGGTAAGTCCTGCAGACAGAGCTCGCCGCGTTTGTTTGCGCTCAGGCTGACAACCGCTTTCTCACCATGCTTGTAGGGATGATGGCCAGCTCGTCGGCAAGATTGATAAGAGCACTGGTGCTTTGTGGCAAGATGTTCGCTTGGTACGCGCCCACGCCATGTACTCTGGTGGACGTGTCAACCGATGAAGAGAGCATCATCAATGAGGCGCTCGATGGCGGGGATGCCACGCTATCTTCCACTGGACAAATGTTGAGCCACCCCTTTCCGATGAAATACCCTGCAATGTATGCTCCATGTGCGAGATCACGAGGGGCGTGCCAGTCTGAGCTTGGGAATAGGCGATGAGCGTTTTGTGTGTGATGTGATTGTGGGGATTTGGCTGGCGAGGTGCCCTCCATACTCGTTGACTGCATGCATGCATGCAAGCCCATGCTCATGCCTATCCAGATGACAAGAACGTCAAGCCGCGGTACGCTGCAAGGGACTGTGGTCCGTGCATGCGCGCGCCGTGCACCTCCGTCTATGCGCGGAGCGGCCAACTCGCTGGCTGGCATTCGTGACTGTTGTGTTGTACCGCATTTCAGAGCGTCACTTTCTTGGCGGCGACCTTGGCGCGCTTCCGAGCTTCTTGCTACCATCCACCTGCGCCTGCAGAACTGGCACGGCATCTCAATCACTTGGTCAACTCATCCGTCGTCCGCATCGATCCGGCACCAGGTATAATTGGTTGACATCATGGCAGCACCGGTACTGCTCGTGCGACGTCCATCACCTGAACTGGCCAAAGGCTTGCTCACACACATCAGCGATGATCGAGCATCGCTATCCAATGGGCTAGCTTCGCAGCAGTGGCAGGAGTACACTGACGTCTTTCGAGCGCATGGCTGGGACGTTCGAGAGGTACAAGCAGCGGACGAGTGCCCGGATGGAGTTTTCATCGAGGACGCCCTACTATGGCTGACCGATTTCAGTGAGAAGGCGGATCAAGGCGCTGCAATCATCCTCACGAACACGCCTGCACCATCCCGCGCCAAGGAGCTCTCTACGGCACAAGCTTGCGCAAAGACGATCGCTACTGCCCATGGTGCCAAGCTGTACAGCCTGAAAGAGATTGGAGGAAGCGAAGCTCACCTCGAGGGTGGAGACGTGCTCAAAGTTGGACGCGTTGTCTACGTCAACTCTGGTGGTCATCGGACAAACGAGGCGGGGATTTGTGCGCTGAGAAGTATTGCAGAGCCTATAGGATATTCCGTCGTCGGCATTCCGATTCAAGGTGCTTTGCATCTCAGTGAGTAGGGCCGCATACACCTCAGCTAGACGCTAGCAGCCTGTTCACGTCCATCCTTGGGATCGTGCAGAGAGTGCAGTGACGGCACTGCCTGATGGCACCGTCATCGGTCACATGCCTGGCTTGCAAGCGTTCTTCAAGCCATATCTGCAAGTCCCGGAGGTGCGTTCGATGCTTGTAAGGTCCGAGTCGTGATTTGCACACTTGGAATGTCCTCACCTCGTGTCTGTCTCCAACGCAGCCCGAAGGGGTGGCTGTGGTGCATCTGAGACCTTACGAGGCGCTCGCAAGTGCGCACGACGACCAAGCGGAGGCTCATTTGGTCATGTCTTCGTCAGCGCCGAGGACCACAGCGCTGCTGGAAAGCTTGGGGTGGAAAGTGACCACGACAGATGTGACCGAGTTCGAGGTGAGATAGAGCCTGTTTACCCAAAGCGAAATCGCGGCACGCAAAATAGGACGCGCGCTGAATCCAATGCACTCCCGTCTGAATCATCTCCACGCATCGCTGGGTAGAAGCTGGAGGGATGGTGAGTGTGGAGGGTCGCCGTGGCTGGTTCTGTCGCGCAGCTAACCAAGCTTTGACGGCACGGACGGAATGCACAGCGTGACCTGCCTATCCGTACGCTGTCGACCAGGCTCGCGCAGCTAGATGTGGCAAGGAAGGTCGTGATAGCGCATGTCAACGGGAAATGGGTGCCCCTGCTTCCCATAATCTTGCGGTGGCTCCCGCGTGCATCGAAGAGCAATTAGTCATCAGAGTGGAATACAAGAGGCCTACAGCGGCAGGGAGAGGACTCTTTACTTGACTTCTTTAGGCGGCGCGTGGAATCTGCTTCTCTCAGGCAAGCAGCTGCACCTGTGCTCATGCTCCATGGACAGCTTCCGACCCTTGGCTCTGACGCTCGTTCTTGGCATGGATGTAGAGAGGTGAGGTGAGGTTCGCTGTAAAGTAGTAGTAATTAGTGACGAGTGTTGCGCGCGTCAGCTTCAGTCATTCACGATTGCATGCAAGCGCGGTTAGTGGATGGACCGCCAGAATTGAGTGGGGCACATGCGGCGTGCACGCTCGATCGCCCATCCGTGCGGGAAACCAACGTTCATGCACGCCCAACGCCCAGGTGCATGCATTCATGCATGCATCCCGCATGTCTGGTCTGCTTCTCGATTCTCACCGATACCGCGTACGCGCATGCAAACATGTGGCATCCCGGCGCACCACGTCGCAGCTAGAGCAGCCCGGCCGGCTCACTCATCATCAGGTACAAGCGAAGCACTTGCATCGCACGTCCACCAGGTCCTCTCTCCTAGCTGCCTCTATATGCACGCCCGCATTGGAGATGCTGCTGCCACGGCCGGGCACCCGATCGTCTCCTCCTCTGCCCTTCATGCGAGCAGTGATCAGCGCTCCCCCTTTAGCTGCCGTGATGCTCGCCAAGCATCTTCAACGAGCACGAAGAAAGAGGTAAGAGAGAGGGAGAGATGTGTATAAAGCCATCGTGTCTCGCTCTTCATCTTCCTTTGCGATCCCTTTTTCATGTCCCATTGCCCGTCTCTGCTCTTGTATCTTTGACTTTTCTGCACCCGTCATCTCACTTCTCTCGCTGTGCGACATATCCCACGACCTGCTACTGGACTAGCCTAAGCATCCCTACTCGACTCTTTCTCGCAGCTTCGATAGCTCCTCCCTTTGCTCGAAATCGCTTGCGCTCAGGTCGCACTCCGTTTTCGACGTTCACATCTCCCCACAGGACCAGCATCACCTTCCACGCTATACAAACAATTCTTCTGTGAAGATGCCTCACGTTGCTGCTCGCACCATCTCGACTGCCTCCTACCCTGCTGGCACTCTGGCTCATGCAGCCCTGCTACAAAGAATGAGGCGGGACGACGCTCCCAAGTGCGTTCCCGGGCCTTTGGGATACGAGACCACAAACGATGACGACAAATTTCCTTCGTGCTCTACGAGCGTGTGAGTGATCATTGCCTAGTCTGCGAGGATGCATGCCGTTGACAAGTATGCTGCTCCTGCGATCCATTTGTAGACCCGAGATCACGCGCTCGTGCTGTGCGCAAGGCACACTCCTGACCGACCTAGCCGCCGTCCCTACCAACGGCATCGCGTGCATTCCGATCGCTTCGCTTAGCGCCACCTCTGCGCAATCGGATCTAGACGCGGCTTGGAAAGCGTTCGAGGATTGCGCACGCAAAGCGCACGAGGACATTTGTCCAGCCGGCACGGGTTTCGATGTGCAGTGCAACAAGCGAAAACCCGACGATGCGGCCGCTGCTGCTGCCGCTCCTTCTTCGACTTTGCAAGGGGATAAGGAGGAGGAGGAGGAGGA
>CCYA01000206.1:205838-217097 GCA_900000165.1 Ceraceosorus bombacis
CTAGACTCCACGGCTTGATATCAAACGGTCAACCAGTAGCAGAACGCCATAGCTTGCATGGTGTGAGTGCGTGCGTGTTGGTTGGTGAAGTGCGCAATGTGACGAGCACGAGCGAGAAGGGTTGAGAGAATACAAGGCACTCGATTGATTGCCGCAAGTTTGGAGAAGGTGGAGCCAGACACTTGTATGGTGCTTCTGCTTAGCTGTAGAGAGACGCGGAAAGATTCGGAGTCAGGCAATTGATGATCGAGGCGCAGGAAAACGGTGCGGTCACTTACTCGAAGAGACCGAAACCCATCTAACGAAGACGGAGATCCACGCAAGGCGTAAGAAGGACGTGTCAGCTTTCTTGTCGGATGCAGCTCGAGTGTTCCGCCTTGCCCCATCTGAGCGCCGGTCGCCGCAACTCACGTCATCGTCGGACTCCTCCTTCTCCTCCTCCTTCTTCTTCTCCTCAGCGGCAGGTGCGTCAGCAGCGGCGGCGGCGCCACCAGCGGCAGCAGCAGCGGGAGCAGCAACGGCAGCGCCACCAGATCCGGATCCGATGTTGGTCAAGATCTCCTTGACGTTCTTTCCGTCCAGAGCCTTGGCAAGCAGAGTGGCCCAGATTGGCTCAATCGGTGTGCCAGCTGCAGTGGTCAGCTGCACAATCTTCTCGGACTGTAAGTTCGAGCGACAAGGAAAGAGAAAAGTCAGCTCCTTGTGGTGCAGGGCAAGGCCACGCCCTGCTTTGTGGCGTGCACGATGTCGCTTGTCGCGTGCACCGGACTTGTGTGGCCTTTGCCGTGCTCGCCAAGCCTCGACAGCTGGACTCCACCCAAAAGAGCTTAGAAAGGCTTGCAACACCGTTTCCCCGACATCTGGCACACAGAAAGAGCCAGAGAGCGCACCGAGGCACCGCATGCCAAACACGCGCACCTAATCTCGTGGACGGATGCTCCCGACGTGGCTCTCCTTCGGGTACACACGGCCCTCTCCCATCTAGGATCATCCCCTTGCACCTGATGCTTACAGTGATCTCGAGACCCTCATCAGCGAGGATGAGGGAGGCGTAAGTAGCAGCAAGGTCACTAATGTAGATGGTGCAATGAACGAGGTCAATTCTGGAGTGCAACTCGCACTTTCTTGCAGCAACAGGAGGCAAGCGTCTCCAAAGAAGCGACGATTGAAGCACTCACGGAGAAGCCATCTTGAAAGCGTTGTATGCCTTGAGTGGAATGCAGGTTGATGTGGACGGTAAAGCGATGCGTGACAATTGCGATTCGAGGTTTGCCCAAGTCGAGCATCATGAAGCTTCCTAGCCAAGCCTTTCCATGCTGCGGGCCACGCGCCAATCTGGGCCCATTGCGCGCAAGCCGCTGGAAAGGCGCTGCAGCGCCACGTGGCGAGCTCTCCTTTGCACGTGAAGAGAAAGCTCGACTCACACGTGACAGGATTGACATGCACGCCCACACGCGCGCGAAGCAACACGGCTGCGTCGACGGTACCGATGCAATGCATAGAGATGTAGAACTTCATTCAACATGCCAGAGTTGAGATCGAAGTAGTGAAACACGACTGCCTGTACGTACAGCAGCGAGCGCATAGCATGCAACGCCAGGCGCGATTGCGCTACGATCAGGCACAGCCTCTGTGTCTGTGTTTGAAACGTCTGATGATTTGATTGTGTTGCGGAGCTGAACAGACTCCATGGACAGGAGGGCATTCATGCACTTGCCCTTCACAATTATTCGAAAACTTCCTCTTTGGGCTCACCTGCTCCTCCTCCACGCACCATCACCCCAAGGTGACGATTAAGTTGTGATAGCAGACGGTCGGCAAAGAGTTATCAGCGGTCCCAAGATCCCTTCAAGCGCGATCCCATTCCATGCGCCTGCTCATCGACGGCCCTGCTGAGCGCTACTACTGTCGTTGATTCGCCCACAATCGTTCACGTGCAGGTGGCCATCACGCCTGACGAAAGCTGGTGACAGCCGAGGGAGACGTTTATGCGCAGGATCACCTCTCTCCACCTTGTGCGCAAGATGCCGATCCCTCGAACGTCGACCACATCATCGCTCTCCAGCAATGGCTTGACGAACCTCACATCTCAGCCCGCACCACCCACTGCGATTCTCATGCATCCGGATGCCATCCACTGCCTCAAGAGGCGCCAATTGGTCAACCTCTGCGGTCGTCTAGGACTCAAAGCCAATGGCAAGGTGCGTAAGCTGGTGACTGCCTCTCGGTACATCCTGCGCACTGTGTGCTGACGGTCTTCTGCTCGCACTTCACTCAAGAATACCGACTTGATCGCTCGATTGCAAGATTTTGCTGCCAAGAACATCAATTCGGCGGGTCCTACGGCTGGCTGCTTGCCTGTGCTCAGGCCCATTCGCACATCCGACTCGAACGAGCGTTCCCCTTCACCTCCTCCGGGCATCGAATCGCCAGTCGGCAGCTCATCCCACACTCCCAGCCCGGCAGCAGGTGACCAGATGCACAGCGCAGAAGGTGCCGAGGGCAGCAGCAACAGAGCGTCAGCCTCGCCAAGCGTCGCGGTCTCTAGTGCTTTTCGTCCCGCGCCCTTGCCAGAGGCCGAACATCCTGACAAGGAGGAAGAGGTGCTTACGGGCGAATGCGAGGAAGATCAGCAGATGAGTCTCGATTGTGCGCTGGACTCTGATGTCCCATCAGCTTCAGAGATGCTGCTGGAGCCGACTGACGATGCCAGCGCGAATGACCACGGCGAAGAGGATTTGATCCTGTCGCACTCTGAACGCGAGGCGGAAGACGTGGATGATGAGCACCAAACGGACGACTGTGCAGGTCTGATGCGCGATCCACTATCCGACAGCAGCTTGTCCACGTACATCGATCCGACAACGACGATTCGAGCGGTGCTCAACACGCAACCAAGTATGATCAGCCATCTCGCCCCCTCTTCCCCCTACTTGTCATCCGCTGCCACGACCAGCCGCTTGCCTTCTGTTCCCGACGACGAGCCAGCTTCTGCAGAGACAGAGCTGACCACCGGAGCAGGCGAAGAATTTGCGCCTGCTGCGCCTTTGACAAAGACTGGCAGCTGGAAGAGCTTCCGCAGCGCTACCAGCTTGAGCGAAGGAGCAGCCGTGGCCGCGCATGCGCTGGTCGACGGGTTCAGGGGCCTGAAGGCGAGTGCCTCGGCTGTGCTGAGTCCCAACAAGGCTGGCAAGCGGAAGCGCAACGATGACGAAGCGCAACATGAAGATAGCTTCGTCATGCTCGAATCTCCCGCTACGCTTGTGCGACGCTTGGAGGAGCTGCGCAATCCTGATACATCGATGGATCATGCTACGGTACCCATCCTCGCACAGCACCAAGGTCCGCCGGCCAAGCCGAGCGACGATAATCGTGTCATCAAGTCCCGCCCTCGTCAGTCATTGGCCGTTCAGGCAGCTGACGCGAATCGGTCGAGTGCCGCGCCTTCCCCCCTTCAGAATGGAAACCGGAAGGATCTTGCTCCCACATCGCCCCCAAGCATGACGAATGAAGCCTTCAGTGCGACGTCCGCCTCTTTACTGGCTGATATCAATGCTCGCTTGGCTGCTCAAGGGATCGCCCCTCTTCGAGCCATGCCTGGCACGTCTGAGGCTAGGGCAATGTACGAGAACAAGTCGAGTGGTCTCAAGCCCTCTGCTTCGACCCTGACTCGCTTCGACAGCGCGCACGGCAAGGCTTTCGATCAGATGGACAGTATTGCCAATCATTACGCTGCTCGGAGAGGCAAGACTTCCAAGAGCACTACCGCGCGCTCTTCGGGCACGTCGAGTCCTGCTTCTCGAAGAAGAGATGCAGCCAGATCACCTGCCATTAGCAGAGCTGCGACCACTTCGAGCCTCGCTGTCCAAGCCGCAGCTGCATCTGCGCCCAAACGGCAGCGTATGGAGCCGAAGAATGCAGCGTCCAATGGTACCTCATTTGGCAGTAGATTCGTGGGCGCTGTTAGAGGCGCCTTCAGGCCGCGCACCGCTAGTGGCAATGCGGAACCCACAGACGCTGCGCGAGCAGTCACTCAAATGGCTACCGCGACTACGGCTGCCGCGAAAATTCCGGCGGTGGTCAAGAAGACGACAAGTTCCACGACCTTTGGTATACGCTTCGGCAAGAAGATCGCGGGCCAGACTGGCCAGTCAAAGAGAGCCATCGGCGCCTCTACGATTACCGCAACCGCTGGTGCAAGGACTGCTTCTTCGACCACGGGGCTGAGCATTTCCTCGACCACTAGCAATCTGTCCCGATCCAACGGTAGCGCTGCCCCACCAAGCAGTGCCAGCTCTCTCGCTCGATCCAAGACGCACACGCAACTCTCCAATGGTGCTGTTCAATCTCCCCGCTCGACAGCCTCGACCATCTCTAGCCGCACAGAATCCTTGCCTGGCAAGAAGAAGCCAGTATTCGACCTGCAAGCTAGTTTAGCGCGGAAGCCGCAAGGATACACTCCTTACTCGGCTTCCGAAACTATTCAGCAGCTCAAGATGCAATCGCAGACTCTTGTGGGCGGACCAGTGACGGGGGAAGCAGTCAGATCGCCCACCAGCACAGCGGCCAAAGAGTTCAGCGGTGCGGAGCATTCTTTGCCACGCTTCACCGGCATGTCTCCAAGCAAGACTATGCCCTCCCTCACTGCCGTCGTTGCTCCTGGCTTACCATCATCTGCGGCTGCAGGTAGCAAATTGATCTCCTCTGCGTCTCAACACACACTTCGTCGAGCGACGGGCAGCATCGCAAGCACCGCATCGAAGCGTCCAGCATCGAGCGCTCCCTCTACGACCAGACACTTAGCTCCCCGTGCACGCGCCGCATCCTCCGCTCAAGGTCCAGCACGCAAGACCCGCTCCAGCGTGTCCATCGCCTCTTCAGCAGCTGGCAAGTCCAAGCAGCAGCAAGTTGCGATCAAAGTCAGCTCTCGAGCTGCGAGGCCGAAAGCCAGGCTGAGCAAAAAAGGAGCAGAAATCGCAAGGGAGGCTATGGGCTCTACGATTCAGACAAAGCGGAGCAGAAAGACGGCACAGGTGGCCAAGACGAAGGAGGAGGGGCGCCGGGAAGAAGAGAATGCGCATGTTGATGTGGATGTGGAGATGAGGGACGAGGAGAGTGCGGAGGACAAGGCGCAGTCTCGCTATCAGGGACATGAGCCCGTGGAGAATACCAAGCGTCTTCGTCGAGGTCTGCGTCGCTCACAAGGCTTGCGCAAGCCCAGCAATGTGGCGGAGAGCTGAAGACTGCGCATTTCACCCACGGCTTTACAAATCGGCCTCAAATACCTTTTCTTCTTTTCCTCCCTTTATTGGTCTCTGAATTTGCACCGAGATCCGCTCGATGCGCACTCTTGGCAATTGAATCGCTCCATCTTATGTACTTGTACATCTTACGAACTCCCGATACGTGCAACGCGAGGTCGTCTTGTGCCTCGAATGGAACTCACGACTTGTGCCTGTTGCGATCTCTTTTCGGATCGTGAGCGCATGTGAAGCACGTGTGACATCTGTTTCGTCCTTCAAATTCGTATCGACTGCGTGCTTTTATTGTACAATGCATTGGATCAGAGACCATCGAAGAATCCCGCTTCCACCACCTCCACCCTTTCTTCCGGCGGCCGAAGGGCCAAGAGCTGCCGTTCCTTTCTAGCTTTTCTGAGCTTTCGCTTCTCCTCATTCTCCTCAGCCAACCAGTCCAACTCATCATCGCTCCTTTCTTGCCCCTCCTTTTCCGCTCTTTCAGCTTCCTCCTGCTCCAAAGCCGTTCGCTTGATGTACTCTCTCTTTCGTGCTTTCTTGCTCTTCCTCTCCTCCTTGATAGCTTTGGCCTCTTTTTGCTTGGACCAAGCATTCTCTTGAACCTCTGCGCCCCTCATCCTTTTGCGTTTCGAGAGCGAAGAGTCCCTTTTCGCGCTCCCTGCCAGCTCGGCAGCCTCTCTCTCGGCGCGAACTTTGGCTTCTTTTGACGCCAAGGACTCTAGGCGCTGGGCCTCCCGCTGCGGATCCGAGTACGCCCATGTCTTCAACTGCAAAGACATAGCTGCCCGCGAGGTCAGTGCGAATTTCAGAAGGTCCAGAGATCGTTGTTGATCCACTCACATCCACTTCAACTTCTTTGAAGCCCCAAAGATCCGCGCGTCCCGCCTCGTCGCTCTCCAAAGTCGCAGCCTCTCTACGTTTGAGGTCATCCTGTACCTCCGGCATTTTTGGCATGCGAATCAGCCCAAAGCACTTAGCTACAGCACCCAAATCCATGTCCTTTGCTCTGAAGACGTAGGACAGCTCGTGCTTCGAGTAGGCGCGGACAAAGCTGACGAAAGCTCTCACTGAGAGTTCGTAAATCTCTCGATCCGACAGACACATCGAGCGAATGGCTGCCGAAAGCGATTCGGCATCGGCTAGCGCTTGAGATGTTGGGGCATAGACGTGCGATGCCGGTGGGAGTTTGAGTGGTAGTAGGCGAGGATACCTTTCCATCGGCAGTTTTCGCGCTGCCATCACCACTGCATACAATGGGAACGACTAGGCATCAGTGCAATTGGCGCGGAGAATCCACCTTGATACTCACGTGGAAATTCCTCCGGTCGCCCAGCTTCGAGCATGACCACTGCTCTCCCCGCTTTGCCCGCCCTGGCAGTTCTACCAGCTCTGTGCGCATATACTTTCGGATCTATTGGTGCGTCGAACTGGATGACCAAGTCTACATCAGGGAGATCTAATCCTCTAGCAGCCACATCCGTGCACATCATCACGGATGCGATAGGAAGCTGCAAGACCGATGCAGATGACCTTTTCTTCTTTTTGCTGCGGGACCTGCGTACTTCTCCGCCCTGCTGGGCGCTAGGCGCATCGAAATCCTGGAGCGATGTGCCAGCAAGGCCGATCGGATTGCTCTTGACGAACGCCTCAAATGTCGCGCTTCGCCTCGACGGCGTTTGCTGACCATGCAGAGAATAGAGTTGCAACCCGCGTAAATGGTCCAGGTCACGCAACACCTTGTAAAAATAGTCGACCTGAGCGCACGTCGCAAAGTAGACGATTACTTTGCGAGCTGAAGCGTCGTGACCCGATGCGTCCTCGATGGTTTCGAGGCGTAGCAAGTTCACAAAGTCCCACAATCGAGCGTGAGGCTCGGAGACAGTGAAGAAATTGGACAGGCTGAGAGGACCGATCAGACGTGTCAAACGGGGTGTACGCAGTGGCGAGGCGAGGTGGCGGGCGGTCATCGAAACTACTCACGCGGCAGGCGCTCTGCTTTGACCTCCACCGTCCGATACGTTGCTGGATTTCACAGTGACCACGATTCGTGCTGGGTTCCGCAAACCTAATGAGGCCAGACGGGTGATGGCGTCCGTCATCGTTGCGCTGAATAGCGCTGATCTCCGCTGCTTGGGCAAGTAGTTGAGGATGCCTTCCACATCGTGTGAGAATCCAGCATCCATCAGGCTAGGCGTACCAGCACAGTGGGTGAGCATCGACCTGAGCCTCTCCAAGCCATGCTACGCTTGCGGCACACACTCACCGATCTCCCTCATCCAAGACGACCAGCTCAAGGCTCTTGGTATCTACCGTCTTGCGCTCCACCAGTTCCAGCACTCTCCCAGGCGTGCCAACGACAATCCTGCACGCATCATTTCTGAACCTTCTATAGTCATCCTCCGACCTAGACGCACCACCCACGACCAATAGTGCCCCGTACTGGCTCTGCGTATTTAGTCTGTCTTTCTCCTCGGCCTCTGTCGGCTCTTGTTGTTCTTCTTGGTCCGTCTGACGCTCGATGTGAGTCTCTGAAGCTTCGTCTGGCCCATCTGACTGGTCATGTGGCGAAGAGCGAAATGCTAGCAGGTCCACCAGTACTCGATGTACCTGAGCTGCAAGCTCGCGCGTTGGACAAATGACAAGGCCTGCAAGTTCCGACTTGACGTGAGATGACGTCGATGGAGTCGCAGCGAAGACTTGCTGGCCGTCTTTTGAGGTGGAAGGCGTATTTTGCAGCTGGCCACTCGCTTCGAGCATCGTCAACATAGGTAGCAGGTAGGCCAACGTCTTTCCCGAACCAGTGGGTGCCTCGACGATCGCGTCCTTGTGGAAGAGCAAAGCATTGATACTGGCTGCTTGTACCGGTGTCATCGACCTAAAGCCTTTCGCATGAAGAGCATCGACCCTATCCACGAAGCGCATGGAGCGCAGGTGTGAGGTGGGTGTCAGCGTGTGGGGATGCTTTCCAATCAACAGCTTCAATGAGACGAAGCACTCGGGACTCACAACCAAGGCGCGAGCGGATGCTTCAGCATCGACCAAGCTCCAGCACCCAACGGTGCGCTAGCTTGAGATGTCATCCTCACTCCTCCATTCCACGAAGAAGAGGAGCACTAGTGCGATGCCAGACGCAAAGATCAGCGAAGCCGGTGTCGATTCGGCGAATCGCAAGTCGCGCCGCTCGAAGATCGCAACGCAGGACGCCGCGACACTATGCTGCCAGAACTTGGAGTCGTTGCAATGCTCGACTATGGATGGCCAGAGTCGTTGATCGAGGCGCGAACAAAGAAGAGGGGAGCAAGGGTTGCGCGCGCGAGACCAAGGAAATAGTCAATCGATGTTGTGAGGACGCCTCGAATCACGGGCCGATCAGGCATGCATGCATGCGTGTCTGCCGCTGCTCTCGCCTAGATCCAAGAAATTTCTCAAAAAATGTGGTCACGTGCAATATCGACGCGCTCGCCTGCATCCCTTCTCAAGCTGTGCCGGTCAATCAATGAATACAAGGGATCAGTTGCTAGACGTGGAACGCAGCCTAGCTTGACATGGCGTGCCTCGATTTCTACGAAAATGGCATTTTCAAATCCTTGGAGCGTCGACAATCTCCCTCCTGAGATTGGCGTCGATCGCTTCATCCCACATGCCAATCTCGAGTCTCACAGCTCTGCAAGAAAGTGCGCGCGAGGGTCGTGCCATCAACATCCACACGCGCTGAAAGTCGAGACTGGAGCAATGATTCACGAGTCGCTACTACTCACGCATTCCAGATGTTCTGCAGCTGCTTCATTCGCTCTTGGCTCGGAAAATCCGCAGCTGCCCGATCCTCCATAGCTTCTAAAGGTCGAAGGGCGCAAGAGTGTCGAGGGCTGGTGTCAGCCATACAGCAACCAACTTGTCCTTCAACTCCACATCGACTCACCGATGGATTTCCGGGCCACATCCTGAAAGCCTTCGTCCGCATAGGTATCGATCCACTCTCCAAACGCCTGAGCGTTCTCCGGGAAATCGGCCACCGAGGTCCTCTTGCGTAACCGTCCCAGTCTCAATCCGACTTCAGCATATCCCAGCATACAAGGGCCGGTGGCGCACAGCAATTCCAGCGCGTCTCCGCTCCTCGATACATCGAGAACGTAGCGCGTATAAGCCAAAGTAGCCGCGCTCTCCTTGGTCCTTCTTTGAAGGTCTTCTTCCGTGATGCTCCACGCCGCGCAGATCTTGGTGTGCGTCTTTGCTTCTGTCGCCATCGAGGCCGCCATACCTGCAAATAGAACGACGTCGTCGAAGGTACGTGCGGCAGCAGCTGAAGAAGCTCCCGAAGCCCAAACGCGCGAGTAGTGCAACAAGAATAGGTAATCTTGTCTCAGAAACCAGACGAAGTTTTCTTTGGATAGCTCATTGCACGAAAGCTTTTCTACGAAGGGATGCTGGACGAAAAGATTCCAATCGGAAATATTGTTGGCTATGAGAGCCGCACACAGCGGTGTACGATCGCTAGGCAGAGAGTCTGCGTGGCGGACTGGTGGGAGCACGCCGCGAGGGGCGATGGTGCAAGCGTGATTCAGTGGGCCAGCACCTTGACCCAGACTTTCCAGCCCTCGAGCGATTGAGGCTTGCACGTACGAGATTCCGTTCGAAACGGCTCGCTCGATGGTAAGGCCGGATGAAAGGTACGTTGCGATGGCCGAGGAAAGGGTGCATCCCGTTCCATGAGTCGCAGTCGACTGCACGTGGGGCTTCACGAACAGAGTATACCTCGGCCCACCATTCACTCCCACTTTTTCGTAGAGCACATCCACTATGACTGATTCCACATCGTGCGACGATGTACTCTTCGAGCTTCCAGATGCGTACCACGCCGAGAGTACGTCTGACCAAGGAGAACCATCTGTCCTGACCACGCAGAGCTCATCAGCCTCTGCTGTCCCGGAGAGCTGACCCCTGTACCTCTGCCCCCTACTTTGAATGCCTGTATACAATTGATCTTGACTCTCAGGAGCTGAACCAAGACCACCACCGAGTTCCAGCAAGGAGGCGTTCACCTCGCTCTTCTTCATGACGTGATGACCACCCTTCACCAATGTTGCTTTTGGTCCCAAATCAGAGAGCTCCTTTGCAGCGGACAGAAGGGACTTGAGGGTGTCCAGACTGCTTTCTAAATCATCTCCACTCTCTTTGGTCTTCTGAGTCGGTGAAGCGGCAGTGGCACTGTCATGGCGGACCGGTCTGTTACGCGCGTGAGCAAGAAGCTGGCGTGCTTCTGGCAGATTTGGTGTGAGGACGTCGCAGAGGGGCAGCATTCCGGAGATGAGGTGATGGATGGAGTCGTGCGTAAGAAGCAATGATCCAGACGTCGAGACCATGACCGGGTCAAGGACAAGCGCAGCTTTGCGTGGGAAAGTCGTAGAATGTCGCGGTGTAAGCTCGCTCAGGCAGTGTCGTAAAGGAATCAAGAGACTTACCGAGCTTCCCCTTGCCCTTCCTATACCTTGTCAGATCCTCTGATAGGACCTGTATGATCTCCTTGTTTGCTAGCATCCCAATCTTCCACGCATCTATCCTGATATCCGAATGTACCGAGGCAAGCTGAGAGCGAACGAACTCGGAAGGTGGAGCGTGCACCGCTTGAACGCCAGTGGTGTTCTGCGCAGTGAGCGCCGTGATGACGCTCAAGCCATATCCTCCGAGCGCTTGGATCGTCTTGAGATCGGCTTGAATGCCCGCTCCTCCTCCAGAGTCTGATCCAGCAATCGTACACACTCGCGGTGGATTGGCAGAGTGTAGAGCCGGAAGAGCGGGCTGATTGGAGCCCTCCGCTCCAGCTGCATCCTTTCGATGCTCTCCCGCAGCGCTGGTCATCTTGAGCAGGGCTTGCAAGTGATGCGAGGACCCCGTGATTGCACACCTGACCGATGGTCGATGAAGGGCAGATTGCACCTTGATGACGAGGTCTTCGCGATTCGTGAGCGATTTGGGCCTGCCTGCCTGCCTGCCTGCCTGCCTG
>CCYA01000206.1:225038-236295 GCA_900000165.1 Ceraceosorus bombacis
TTCCAGCCGTGGCTATCCATTATTCTGGCGCAGCTCGTACCCATAGGTGAGCAGCATTGCATTCACGCCTCCGAATCTGCCGCGAGACGGCTCTAATTGTCCCTCTCCTTCGCACAGACAGCGTCTCCCGCCAAGCCACATTTGATCTCACATCCCAGATCGTTCCAGGACCGCCAAAATGCCAGTCGGTCAAATCCCAGCTATCACGGGCAAGCTGCGCAAGCGCCTCATCCTCGACCTGAGCGTCGCCCTTGGTGGCGGAACAGCTCTCGGATACGCTTACTGGTGAGTGAGAGGGCGGATGAACGCATGCTGGTATTTGTGGGACGCACATCTAGGGGACGCTCTGGTCAGCAAGCTGTAGCTATGGGCGATCGATTCACAGAGCAGATGCGCTGTCTGTGCTCAACGTCAGAGAGTGTGCGCCGTGGAAGCCGCAGCTCGAGGAGGGAGTGGAACAAAGAGGCGCTGGGAAGGAAGAAGTAGCTGTAAGAGATCGGTTTTCGGTAGGAAGCGACACTTAGCTTCGAGAGAGAATGTGGGAGTGGGCATTTCTCGATCACAACTACTTCCTGGGAGACGCTCGTTCGTGGAACATGCTCAACGAGCTGACGCATCTCTTGACTGGGCAGGTACGGCATTCACATCCCATCAGTCCAGCGCCGTGACGCTTACTACGCCAAGCTGCAGTCGGAGCGCGGAGCATGAACAGGAACTTCTTCACTCGATCTTGACAAGCACTACGATGAAGAAATGTTTGGTGTAATCGATAGATACAGTTGAAAGCTCTCTGGTACACTGAGTCCGGTACTACGTAATTGCGAGAAGCGATCGGTCGAGGGCGAGCAAGAGAGCATTGAGGCTTTAGACTGGGTGAAACCATACTCGAATTGGAGCCACGGAGGAGGAGGGGATGCTTTCGAAGTTGACAACGAGCTGCGCTCGTGGTGCTCAGGCGGCTCTGGAGTCACAACATTTCAGGCTGTTCCCAGTGCTGAGACAGGGACCTGGCAAATGTGTCATTTCAAAACTGCACTTCTGGGTATCACATCAATCGTCAGGCTCTATCTCATCTGCATCGCGTATGGGCGCGTTTGAGTTGTAGCTTGCAGCTGTTGGTTCGGAATTCGTTGGTGCATTGCTCTTGATACGCCCGGGCGAGTTCTTTGGCGCGCCTCTTGAGCTGGGCGAAGGCGCGGTGGGATAGTCCCCAATATCGCCTCTTTCAGCTTCCAAGGCTGCCAATCGAGCGCCCTCTTCCCTCGCAGCTTCCTCGTCCTCCCGCTGTGTTTGTTCCCGAAAGAGATAAGCCTGAGCACAGATGAGCAGGTCTATCGAGAGAGCAAAGAGCGCGCAAATCAGAAATTGGGGCGGCGAGCCTTGCACGATGAAGTAGCCCGTCTTGAACACGTCTCCCAGCGTCCATCCTCCCAGGACAGTCAGTCTAAAGCCCGACAGAGACCTGCGACGTTGATTGCTGGAAGCGTGTTTGTGGTGTTAATGAAATGTGCGCGAGTAGCTCCGCATGCTTCCGCTCACCTAATAGCTTGCGGAATTGGTAGAGTGCTTTCAAGTCCCAGTGCGTAGTAACCCAGTATGCTGACGTACGTCTTGCTCCATCCGAGAATCATCTGCAACACGCCAAGTAGAAGAGTGTACCCAAGAAGGAATATGATGTAGCTGCCATGAGGCGAGGAATGATGCATTAGAATGGGGTCGAGTGCGGCGCCTCCGTGAGCCTCGAGACAGAGTTCCACTTACGAGGAAAGGGTTGTCCAAGTCCAAAATCCGAACGGTCTAGTTGCATCGCTTCCATCCGCTCTCAATCCTTGGCCCCTTCGCAGACTAGCCTTCAAAAGCTGCTTGACCCGGTCTAGTCGGGACACTTCCTCAGCATCGTTCTCGTCTTCACCTTCTTCCAATCCGATCGTCGGAGCAGGAGGCAGCTCAAAGTTGAGGCCCGCCAACGCAGCGTACTTTCCTCTTGTCGAGTCACCAGCGTCGTACGTCGGCTGGGGAGCAGATGTATCGATTCGAGACGCTTGCGCCGCGGTCGAGGTGGGCTTCGCTTGGCTATTCGCAGCAGATGCTGCTGAGGCTAGCGCTGCGCTGGCAGCATCAAACAATGGAGCACTGGAGCGGCTGCTCCCAGCATCCGCAGAAGAGGCGGTGAAGGACGCATGTGCGAAGGAACCAGGGCGGTAATATAGCAGAAGGGAGAGCAGGAATAACTGCGCCGCTATCATCAAGATAGACTGGAGCAGCAAAGCTTGAACGCAAGGGGGTCGAAGAGGGGGGCTGTATGTAAGGCAACCCGCAGTCTTTAGCTCGCTACCAAGAGCAGCACTTACCGAGCTCGAATGGCTCTCCTAGCCAGAAGAAGCAGCGAGCGATGTTGGAGAGCAGTAAGACAGCGCATACATCTGTATGCAAACGGTTTGTCAGCTTCCAGAGCGCGTGGAGATGAGAACTTCACTCGAGCACCACTGAAGCTCACCCTTTGAGAACCCAGAGCTGTCACGCTTCTTTTGAATACTCCAGGCTTGGTCCGCGTAGATCAAAGGCGCACCAATGGCTGCAGTTGGATGTACCAGCTCAAAGTCAGCGATCATGTGGGCGCAGAGGCAATCTTTCGGTCACGCTGCTCACCCATGCCTAGACCTGCCAAAATGCTGATGAGCGTCATGGCTTGAGTAGCCAGAGCGTTTCGGATCGTCGTAGGTCCGCTAGGAGAAGGTTCCTTTCAGCTAACTTGTTGGTGGCTCGGAGCCCAATCAAACACAAGCTTGCGAGCGTTTCTGGGTTGGTGCGGTATTCTCAGGCGTCGTTGTAGCATCAGGTCCAAATTATGTCGCCGTCTGTGCAAGGTATAGAAACCTCGTCCCGAGCGTTGCCACGGGTCAAGTGGAGATTGAAAGCTGCATCAGCGCGAAGTTCCGCTCGCCAAGCACGCTCGCGTCTCGGCCCCGCTGTTCCTTGATCTGACGCGGGTCCTGCGAGCGCACCGTCCGCCCGTTGCGCCATAGACACGCACCTGCTGACCATCACTTGGGGGCTCAACAGAAACACGGTCAGCTCGAACAATGCTGGCGGAAGATGGCTGATTGGCTCTGTAGCTGCGATGGGACTATCTTGTTGCAAAGGCAACGCGAATATGCTGCTCCATCGAGCCACAACCTTAGTCAGGCCAGGCGCCTGCACCGGGGACTCGAAAAGTTGCGATCGGCCCCACTCCTACGTAGCCAGAATGACTTCGGCGACGGGCGCCGCCGAGAGTCGTTGGACAGGTACCTTTGAGCTGGCTCGCAAGCTGAGCGAACGCTATATGAGCACTCACTTGAGGAGTGTCCAGGGCTATATGCTGTCTTTGGTCCAATACCCGACTTGGTGAAGACGATGGAGGGAGAATGCTTGCGCGCTGCACAGCTGGACTCTTGACTAGATACATGGATGCTGCCAGCGCTTGTCCAGACAAGATGGGCCACACAAGTCATGAGTGACAGCTTTCAGACTACAGCGAAAGTCAACTTCATCAAGTCAAAGATTTGCAACAGCCATGCAAGCAGTCAGTAAGTCAGCCCACGCTGATGGGCGAGCAAGCGAAACATCGAGGCGCGGCTGCTGGTGCAAAGTGCTGACCAGCAGATAGAAGACGCGCTCGCGATGTGGTCGCGCGGTTGCGACTGTTGTTGTTGCGGGGCCACGCGCAGGTAATGTGAAGGGCAGCTGTATACCTGCTGATGCCTGCGCGCTCCCTCACGATCGAGTGCCAATTCAACCGCCTGTACGACCCCTTTGGCTTATCGCGGCTCAAGCACAGCTTTCAGTTTGGGGCAGTCAAGAGTGACGACAAGTGGGCCTTGCCAATCACTGAATGCTTTTCACTCACTGCCGTTGAGTGACCTATCCCGCGTTGATCAAGCTCTGCTCTGCTCGACCAACCGCGACTCCGTCACACAGCGATTGCCCACTAAAGAACCTCACTCAGATATGACAAGCACCCTGTCGGGGGCAAGTGGTCTCTGGCAAGCTTCTCCAAGCTCATCCCTGTATGGTCTTTGACCTCAGGGCCCATCACCACCCAAGGTGCTCGAGGCACGCCCCACACCCTCTCATTCTTGCGGCTCCAAGCCACCGCCTCAAGATCTGGCTCATCTTCTGATCTTCTTTCAGCGGCGTCATCAGGCTTCGCTTTGAGGTTGCGGGCCGCTCGCTATCAATCCTTGGTTCTTGGCGCATATAGGCGGATTCTTACAGCTCATAGCGCCATCATGAACACCTTCCGACCCTCCGGTCTCGTTGGTCCCGCTCCCGCTGACCCTAGCGTTTTCTGCAATGAAGCGATCGAAGCCCAGCTTCAGCTCGAGGCATCCCCAATCGGCTCCGAGGTAGACGAGTTGCTTCAATCGCCACCGGCCTCGCCTAAGCCGAGTGTCATTCGCATCAACAGCGCGCCAATTATCGCTGTGAGCGACGTCCGATCGAGTCTCGTGAAACAGTCGGAGTCAGCTTCAATTGTCAGTCAAAGCAATATAACCCAAGGTGATTCAGAATCCACAACGAATGTCACGACCGGCGCCGCCCCTTTGGACGAGCATGTAGGATCGCACACGACTGAAAATCTGTGCGGAAGTGTCGGCTCGCCACTTGGAGACGTAACGCTGTCGAAGGTGAATCTAGATTCTCTTTCGCAGTCTTTGGTGAGCCTACGCAATCAAATCGACGCTCGCGAGCAGAGAAGTGTCAGGCGACATCGCGAGATCGTGAGCGTGCGTATCCCAGGGATGATTCGGCCTCAAACGTGCTTTCGTCGCCTGCTCACCAGCTTCTTGTATGCGCAGCTATTACGATCCTCAACCGCCGAGCACAGTAAACCACTTGGGGTAAGTCGAGACCTGAGCATGCTCGATTACAGAGTAACAATCTCATTGCTTGCTCGCTGCTCGCTCCTTATCTTCCAGAGCCGTGCAGACACAAAAGCCAGTAGTAGCATTGGACCGATCGATCCACAGCCTGCTCCTGCGCTTTCGTCGCAAGCGACGCCTCACACGAACGGCGTCATCGACGCATTTCGGGCCCAGCCGAGCATTAGGATCTCGATTTTGACCCTCTTCGATAGCAGTAGCATCAGCTTGTGTATTTCCAGGTCCGACGCTCCCTGTCCCTCCCCAGGGTCAACAAGTGCACCGGACGGCGGTCTGCCAGCTCTTGTGCCTTCTGACACACTGATCAGCGCCCTGCGCCTAACGTACGTCGATTTCCTGAAGCACAGGCACGATGCGCACACACAGCTGACACACTTTGAGCGGACACAGGTATGGCTACATTGTTGATCAAAGCGGTCTGTCGGGAAGCTCCAAGCGTGCGCTCGCGGTCAATGGAATTGTATCAGGATACACCACTATCACTAGCGGAGGTCTGGCAACATCGAGCCATGCCAACAGCGTGGGTCGAGATCCAGTTGCGGAGAACGATGGTGATATCACTCAGACGGCAGTATGTGCTCCTGAAGCCACGTCGAATGACTGGGCAAGCCCTGTCAAACCTAAAGTCAAGCGCAAGTCCGCCACGCCGAGTCGAATGGATCGCAAGGTACAGCAGAATGCAACGCTGTCCAGCACTGAAAGCAGAAAGCGCGCGAAGGGCTCGATCACTGTTGACACAAAGAAAGCAGCTGCGATCACTTGTGACCAACACGCAAAGACGTGTACTGCAGACGGCGCAGAGAGCTTCGGACCAGCGGTGTTCTCGCAGCACACGCACGGGCTCACGGTGCGTCCTCCTTGGGCAGAGGAGGCCGCTTCCAACATCATGGCTCCCCGCAGTGCTCCTCCTACTCGAACTGCTCCTGCGACAAATTCCGTCCTCCCAAGCTTTAACGCCTTCGAGCCCAACGGCCCTTCGCCATTAGCAAGTCTGGCAAACGACCAGAGCGTCACCGTAGCACAGGCCTGTGCAACCTCTGTGCCTGCTGCAGACTTGGATGCAAGCCAGCGCGCGCATTCAGATCTCGAGGGCGTGCTCGAGGCCCACAACTTCCGCGCCATGTCAACGGACCAAAAGATTGAATTCTTGTTCCTCATCTCTGTGCGCGAGCGACTCTTGTTTTGGCAGACTCGCAGAGGCCTAGATCAGCAACTTGCGGAAGCGGTCGATCAGCGTGCTCGTTTGATAGATGAGAAGAACGCTGCTCAGCGACAATTCAGTCAGTACGTACGCGAGGTAAGTGGTATGACCATAGTTGCACCCTGAGTCACAATCATTGCTTGCTAAGCCTCTGCAATGCTCCAAGGCGCAAAGCATTGTGGGACAACTTCGCACCACTTTGCAGTCCAAGGACCAGGAAATTGAAACACTTCGCAACGAACTGCACTGCCGCAATCTGACCATGCCTATGGGTCCAAGGCCTACTAATGAAGGGTCGCTCATGTTGTCGCAAACCAGCATCGTACCTATTTTCGCCCCAACTCTCCCGTTGTACGCACCCGGTCATGCTCATGCCGCTCATCAAACACCAGGTCAAGCTCAAGCACGCAAAGAAGCGTTGCGCGAGTTGTCTCCTGTGTCAGGGCATGCAGGACACAAGGCACTTCCGGCGCCACAGCAGGCGAGTAGCCTTGCGCACTGGCTTTGAGAATCAGGACTACAGCAACTGATGCTGAATCGATTTTTTTCTCCGCGGATTAGCAGCACTGATGAAGCAAGCACAAACGGAACGCAATGCGTCTGCACCCAGTCATGCAGCAGTAGCGATCCAAAGCCCGTCGGGACAAGCAAGCCAATTTGCGCCTCGCTTCGGGCGAGCTCGACGCAACCTGTGTAAATTAGCACAATGTACCGCTACAAGCCTGACAGAACCTTTCCAATCCCACATAGGACGTTTACCCAACCCGCGTATTGCACGCGCACCACATCAGCGAGTCGCTCCTCGCTCCACTCCCCTACTTCGCTCGCACTCAAGTTCCCCACATTGTATCCCGACGACTTTTCTGTCGTCTCTGCGATCGAGCGTCATCAAACGCGCCAGAAGCAGCGATGCTCGCGCAATTCATAGGTTCATACGTGCTCAGCAGCAAAGATTGCAGTCATCGTTCGTGTTCGGCAAGAACACAGGAGTGGCGTTGGTCGAGAGGATCATGTAGAAAAGTAGTGGCGTCCAAGAACGGCGTGAGGGTAAGGTAAAGGGCCGACGAAGTAGCATGCACAAAGCCAGACAATCTGAATGAGAATGGAAGACATGGAAAACAAAGAGGAGCAGGAGCTGGCTCTGCGAGTCATGAAGGAAAGGGGAAGGATTGGGGTGGGTAACGTTGAAAAGCCACGGTGCCTGGCCTGCTGTGAAGTGTTCGGAGGTGATGGAACAAAATGGCTCAGTTGACTACGGAAAAAAGGGAAAATAAAGACGTGTGAGCAAGTGATCAGGTAAGAATTTGACTTTTTACTACTCACTGCGCTTGATGGGGTGCAAAAGGACTGGAGCTCTGCAAACTGATTCCTTCGCCTTCCAACCGACGTAGACTATGAATCGACATTGAGCTCGTCAGCCATCCCGCAAGTAACTTCGCACCGGCAAATGGGCCTCTCTTCACTCACTCTCTTTGGCATGTGCACCATCGTAGTAGAATGCCGAATCTCGCATAATTTTCTCGTTTGCCTTCTTGTAAAAGTCGGGTCTGTTGATTCTTGAGTGCAGCACTTCGGGATCCCAGTAGTGTCGGAAGTAGACGGGGTGAGGTGCAAAGACACCCTTGAAAGGCAGGGGCAGATTGTGTGTGAATCCAGCCTCGGGGTAGAAGGAGTGATCGTGCGAAATTGGTAATTGCGAATGCAAGACGAGCGTCGTCGGCCACGCTTCGCAATGCAGTGACTTTTTCGCTTCCGCATTAACCACGTTCATAGCATCCAACAGTGACCTGGACATGCGCATATTTGTGCCGATCGATGCGCGGCGGTGAGTTGCCTCTCCCTTCGGATAATTTTGCACATCGTACTCCCAGAACCAACCGCTTCCACGGGGATCAAAGACGGGACCAAGAGTGATGAGATCCGCCTCATCGCCTCTTCCATCGATCAACGTGGCATTGTCCCGCCAGTTCTCCTCGCTAACGCTGACGTTGCGCACGAACCAGCTATCATACTTGTCCATGCCCACGTGCAGAGGTTCCTTTCGGGAGTACTCTTCGATACCTTCAAAGTAGTCCAGGTAGTTGCCAATATATCTGACATCCATCTCCCAATTCCAAACAAAGTCGTACTCTTGGTGGTCGAGATAGAACTTCTGGAGCGCCATCAAGCAGCTGCGGTATGAGCTGCAAGGGGGGCAGAGTAGTGTACGCGTCAGCGTCCGGACCAACATGCGTCACTTCGTCCCACTCACCTCTGCGCAATCATGTGGTTGAGGAACTTCCCAGGCAGTCCTGGGTACAGAGCACACATCTCGTCCTCCGTCCATAGCTCCACCATACCCCAGAATTCGCGTGGAACGCTCGACCTCAGCACATTCAAGCGGTCCCACTCCGACGTAAAGACGGATAGGTGGCGGCCATGCACCTCGACCAAAATTCTGATGTCGTAAGGTGTGTTGGGGTTGTTCAGAGAAAGCTCGCCAATCAGAGCTCTCATATTGAGGATATCGTCCTCGCGCCACACGTAGCCCTCATAAGCACGCATGACAAGCGCTGTTCGCTTAGTCTCTGGTGTAGTCTTGAACTTGGCGGGAATGTCTTCGTCCATCATCTCTTGCGCGATGACGTCTGCAAGGGGCTGCGAGGTCGGATCGTAGGGGTCCACTCCAGCCGCTCGTCCACGCTCGCGTTCACGTTTCTCGAAGCAGGCGTCCATGAGAGCGCGCCAGTCTGGGAAAGAGATTGGGCCCAACTCTTCGGATCGCAAGTTCGCCCTCCACGTCCGGTCACGCAAATATCTTTCCCAATCACCCTCGTGCCAGTTTGCCGGCTTCTGAGGACCATACAGCGGATCCGTATTGTTGAAGGGCGCGATTTTGGTTGCCTTGGCATGACTAGCCGTGGTCGTCGATGATCCGGAGGACGAAGACTTGTTGGCAGGCCTCCTCTGCCTGCTCGAATTTCCGCTCTTTCCCTGACCTCCAAAGGCTCCTTGACCTCCTGTGATAGCAGCGCCATTGCTCGCAGTACTTGCAGTTGGCTTCAAGTTGTCGGGATCATCGTCGTACAGAGCGGCTTTTTTCCTCTTGGTCTCCTCCATCTCCTCATCCAGGTCTTGGCGATATGTGATGCCAAGAGCGTCGTCGGTGTACATGGAATACCTATCCCTGTAGGTCAGGCACTTGCTGTTGTCCAAGTTGACAAGCTTGTAGTCACCAACCAAGGGAATGGGATGTGTCTCGGGGGTCTTGTAGTACTTGAGAGGGGCGCGGGGAATGGGCATGCCAGCCTTGGGTCCTGGGCAGGTGGACAGGGAGATTGGCTGAATGGGCCGGCTCTGGTGGCCAGACGCGATCTCCTCATGTGCGCCTCCCGGGTGTGGATGAGCAGGTGAGAATTGAGGATAGGGATCAACTCTGCAAGCAAGATTGGAAGGAGCGATCAGCACAGCGCTCAGTGTCGCGATATCCGAACAACCTCGTGTCCCTCGAAACGTGGCGGCGCACTGCGTTCAGGTCACGGCCTTCCCAGCGCAGCATTCGGCCTCGCTGCACGGATGCGAGGCGCGAATCTCTTGCTCTGGCCCCGACAACCTTGCAAGACGAACAGGCTAGATTGAGCACGCCTTGACCACTCACCTGTAGTATGTCATCTCTCGCCATTCTGTCCACATAGCTCCGAACATTCCAAAAGCAGCGAGAGTGCCAAAGGCGACCACAAAGATGACTGTCTTCCATCTCCTCAACAGCAAGCCAAATATGCTCTTGAGGACCATAAGAGGAAACAAGATTCCACCCTTGCCTTGCCCCGATCTGCCCAGGTCCAGCGAAAACCCTCCCTTATCGCCCGACCCGCTTGATGGGCCTGGCATTGGTACTGATCCGCCGTGAGGCGGTGAGCCTGGCCTGGAACTGGGTCTAGATGTGGAAGGCGTTTGGGGTACTTGATGAAATCTGTATGGAGGTGGGGCCGTGCCTGATGGACTTGGCGGTGACAGGAAACCTTTTTCACCTGACATTACGCGGGCCGCACCGAGCCTGGAAGTAGCCTATAGCTATCGCTTCGCTTGCCGAAACAGCTATTCGTGACCTCGTTCCTGCGATGCTCCGTTCAGCTCCTCAAAAGACTGGCCCTCCCAGGATCGTTTCGGCCCGGAGCGTAGATCCGTTGTTGGCGAGCCTTAGGACTATACACGGATTGCAGTTGGAAAGACGCGATGAATCATTTGGCGCACATGGCGCGATACGGAAGTGATAACGAGGAGCGGAGAGGGGCAGCCAAAGACAGACCAGCAATCGAATGTCAGTACCACGTAGCACCTCCGAGCTTCGGATGAATGCGCTTGGAAAAACAGACTCGTGACTGGTGAGGGCAAGGGACGGAGCGAGCGTGATCGAGAGAATTCTCTCGAGCCGTGCGCACCCTTGGCGTCCGAGCACCGGCGTCAACAATTTGATCCGCCCACGCGAGGCACCGCACCTGGGTCTTGCTCGCACCCAGCATATAGCTTCTGTCGCGATCGCGAGCAGCCCTTGCTCCAGCCTTGGCCAGCACCCTGACCTCCTCAGTCCAAGCCAGCGGAAGCTCCTCCCGCCTACAGTCTATGGGCCTAGGCCACCCCCCGATGCAACACGCGAGCATCGACTCCCAGTGCAACACAGGAACCATCAAGACAGCAAGCGCGGAACAGTTCTCGAGTAGCAGATAGGTAGAAGACAGAAGCGGCGACTCACGCGAAAAAAAGGTTGGGCGTTCCTATGGCAGGATGCAAACTTCTTGGAGTGCTGTCTGTCGCTACCGATGAGGTGTTTGGAAGGCAGGCGAGCGAGTAGCCAAAGGGATGAGAAGAGCGAGCGAATGAATGTCCAAGCGGGGATAGGTACGAAGGAAAGGTGCTCTGCACGGCTTTTGAGATGACCCTCTTCACTCACGACTGCCGAAAGGGCTCGAGTGTGCATAAGGGCCCGAAGGCTGCAGGTGTTTGGCGTCAGCACAGAAGCGGCTTCTGAGCGGCAAGAGGAACATAACATATACGTGAAGGGTGCGGTTGACTAGGTGCGGCCCCGACTTGAACAATTGCCAGAGGTCAGGTTATTCTCAGCCATTAAAAAGTTCAATTCCCGATTAAGGCC